>JAGFPH010001011.1:149150-169683 GCA_018207615.1 Philaenus spumarius | reverse complement strand
TACAAAATAATATAATCACCTGAAAGAGACAATATTAAACACTATTCGCTATATAAGCAGTAATGTACGTTACCTGTATTCCACCCGTTCAAGAGAGAAATGTAAGCTCCCAGTCACTGGTTTGCCACTGACGCTGTGGAGGGTCGATCACTCACTGACTGTAAGGGAATGATTTGCCCCTTTTTATAGGCCCAGGTCGTCATTGTTCTCTTGAATCCAGTTTAATCTAGTTATTCGGACCAGCATGCACAAGTATAAGGAAACAAAGGAGATGGGTTCTTATCTGTTATAGCTTGAGCTTTGCCCTTGTTGACTTAGTGTGTTTGTTTGGTCTGATTAGGCCTAACTCTGGTATATTGACAGTCGAATACTTGGCATTAAATTTCAATTTAATTATCGATGTACTACCTGACTTGAATAACTTTATAAAAAAAAACATTGGTTGAAAAATCATGCCCTTACAATTTACTGTTTCCATACGTTTAATGTTATAATAAAGGTGTAGACTTAATTATAACAACAAAGCTAAGAAGGTAAACACAGTTCAATGTCCATTTATTTTAAATATATCCAATAAACATAAAATTTTGGTTCGTAAGTCTAGGCCTAACCTAAAATTATTGTGTATGTTAAATTTATTTTACATGTCTTAACGGCAACATACATACAATAATTTTAGGTTAGGCCTAGATTTAAAATTATTGTATGTATGTTGCCGTTAAGGCAGGTAAAATAAATAAAATTTACACAATAGACGATTAATGTCCACCTTTTAGTTAACAACACCATGGACCAAGAGTGGAAAATTATTTTTTTTTTAAATCACTATTTTTTAGCTTCATATTTTTGAAAATTAAATAATTTTGCACTAACGAACTAGTAACAGGTCAAATATTTTGTTTAACTCGTTAAATTTTTTGAAACTATTTGGAAAATATAAGGGCCTTGAATGTCAAATTAAATAAAGTATATTTGCAAAAATTTGTTTCCCATTTGCTTTGCAAAATAGTGGCGATGAAAGCACAAAAGTTGATGAAAGCTTACGATAATCTAAAGATGGTGCCCAATTATTTGACCCTAGAATGAACGGGCAAAACAAAGTTACGCTTGTGGGGTCGGGCTGGGACTGATAGACCCAAGAATTAAAAAATCTATACAAAATTTCCAATTATTTTTATGTTTTCAGTAGTATAATGCTATTTTAACAAAATAATATTTCCCATAAACAATGGTATAAATAAATTAAGATAGTCTTGAAATTTTTAACAAAAAATTACATTGATTTCTTTAAAATTACATGTATTGCAATGAATTTTAAAATTTTGATTGGGTTTGATACAGTATACAAGAATGATGTTAAGGGAAAAATATTAACAACTAGTTAAAATTAAAAAAAAAAAAATTAAGAGGTCAAATATGTCAAAAAAATCATTTGAGCGGCAGGGCTGGGTCTGACAGGCCTACAAGATATTCAAACGTGTGATAACTGAGAGTTGAACATACGACACCTGCGCATTCTGTGGACTTTTTTTAGGAAGGTATACAGAGAAATGGCGGTCTGCCAAGCCTATGACCTTTAATCTAACCTAGTATAAAAACGTCTGGGCCTCACAGATCCAGGCCATCCATTCTAGTGTTAAGAGTTTTAAAAGTTTAATTTCTGCCTCTTGGATCAAAACTAATGTCAGGAGTATAGTATAATTTCAAGTGCTAAAAGTATCTTTAAAACTAGCTCCTGTAAAACAAACTTTGAATGTTTTGACCTTACTTTAACCGAATAACTTGAATTATTTTTAGAACCATGGGAGATTCTGTTGACGTTACTGATATACACGCTCTGATTAAAAGTGTAATCGGAGACGAAACTGAGATTAAAGATATTCAAACTAAACCTTTTACTTGTAATGGGACCAACTTTAGCAGTATTTTATTTGAGGTTAATGTGATTGTAGAACACCTTGCAGAACGTACAACCCGTAGCTTGAAACTTATGGCTAAAATATTACCAGAGAAAGACACTCAAGTCATCGTTAACGCTAAAGTAAGTATGTTTAGTTTGTTGGATACAATACATAATAAACTTGACACTCGGTATAAATACCTTTCGGCTTACAGACGCAGATACATTTCAATGTTAACATAAGCTGAGCATTAAACCAAATTATTCGCTCCTTGTACTCAGTGTGGCCATAGGCGTAACCAGGGGGTTATAACCCGGGTCCCCCCATTGTAAAAAATATTTCGCACTGTGTTAATATTAAAATACGCTCTTAAGAGTAACTTGTTTCCAACGCCCATGAAAATGTCAAGCTACAATAAATTATCAATATATTGCTGACATCTTTGGTAGAATTTCGCACTGGCACTTTATTTTATATAAATGCAGTGTAGTGTATGAAAGTATAGTGTTCTAGAGGCAGCACACGGAGTTTTCGTCCGCCACTGATTATTTGCCGTTGCCATCATATCAACAGTGGCGCGAAGGAGAATATTAGAGCATACACATTGGAAAAATAAACGATCGGTTTATTTACCTGACGGTAGCTGTGCAGCCGCTCGCTGCCATTACAATCGACGTATTTTCCACCGTCACCGCCGTAACAGTAGAGAATGTGAACAAATGCACGCCAATTTTCCTTATTTTAGTATTTTTATTCGTAGAATACTATTCTTCAGCCGCGTGTGCAGTTCGTCAAATGACGAAACCGACAATCTTAAATAATTGAAAAAAATTTCTTCTAGTTCCTCAAATCAGGAAACACAGTGTAGAATGCTCCAAAATCTTCTCTTCTTTTAATTTATTGATTGTATGAACCCATATAAGTATATTTATTTGCTTCCTTTTCAATCGGCGATGGAATAACAATAAAGCTAGAATTGCTCTCTGTACATATCAGTAAAACATTAAAAGAAATAATAATATATTACATAACACACTTCGTGATTGATGAACTAGACACTTCAGTTTAATGAATCCCAATGAGGCTTTTTATGAGCGGCGACGGTAACTTATCCGCAGCCAGCAAAAAAATGTCGCTTAGGCAGCGCACGGAAAGATTTTTCGGGGGATGAGTCGTGGTTGCTATTCTAAATTAGACCTGAATCACAATTAGAAGTGGAAAATTATACATACTTTTATCATTGTATTTGGATAAGCTAATAGAACTCCGATCCAATGCAATATTTCGTTCCACTGAAAATTGGAAGATAGTGGCGCTATCTATTGGGGAAACGACAGAAGCTGTAGGAAACACGAATGCTACCAATGATTTCTTCCTAGCGCTACCTCGCGGCGCGATCATGCACTATTTTCCCGACAACCTTTTTTTCGGCACACAGCCCCCGTATGCATGCATGATCTATTGTATTATTCATGATCTATGCTTATATCATTTTAAAGTACTTTTGGGAAGCCTTCAAAAAAATTCAAATCAATCAGACCTTACCGTTGTGCCGACTTAGCCTGCTGAGACGACACTATAGAGGGTTAAAGCATTTCTTTACTATTGTAGAATTAATTATTTAAACAACGTTTATTGAATTATGTATGACACAATAAACTATAGAGTCGTTTTATAAATACAATATACTGTATTTAAGCGATGATAACCACCTAGGTTTTTCGCCTTTAAAAAACAAAATACAATGTATTTTAAAAATTGCAATAATACTAATCCAGGGGTGCCCATCCCCCCCAAGCCTCATGCCCCCCCCCCAATGTAGATACCCTCTCCCCGTATAAACAATAAACCTTAACTTTAGTAGCTCTTGTGTTGTGATAATGAATGACCTGAACCTAGCGCACTATACTAATCTACAATACTAATCCAATCAGGAATCAGAGATTTTGTAGTGTTTAAATAAAAAATATATAATGGTGTAAGAAAAAGTTTATTGTAACAATGAATTAAACTACAGTACAGGGTGTTATTAACAATGAAAATGATAAAATATAACTTAGCAAATTTGAAGATCTTAGCGACCAAAATCAGTATTTTTGTTGATACATTGGCTATTTCTTAGAAATTTAAAAGTAAAACACAAAATTGTTTGTACAGTTTTCTATAAATTTAGCATTTACTTTGTCTAACTTCAGTGATTCTTTGAATGATTTTGTACAATAAAGTAGTGCCGTATTCTTCTTGATATTGCTAATGCAAATTGGTTAATTATGATGTCATTTGGAATTTCTTTGAAAATGTCTTTTTCAGAGGCTAGAATTAATAGACTAGATAATCACTTGTCACTCATACTGCCGCGAAGTCGATTTTTTTACAATTTTCAGTCTACTCATGGTTCTCTCGACAGAACAGCTAGTGACTGCCAAAGAAAGAAGAATTCTGTACATTACAGTTAAATTTGGGAATGATGACCATTGTAAGGCCGAATAAAACCTTGTTTCATCCACTGGTCTGCCATCCTCTCATTTTTACGTTTCGTTTTGCTTGAAATTCTTTCATTTTGGACTGTCTCTTCTTCATGGCTTGATGACATCTCACCGTTTGATGAATTATCACGTTTATGAAGGATGTCTGAAATGTCTACTACTTTATGCTACTTTGTAAAGACTACTGAAAGTTTCCAATTCTTTTTTTTTTACTCGTTTTTAAACTTATATGTTTCTTTTTACAATGTGCCAACCACTTGTCATTGCGGTGCACTGTGTTACATAACACTTCTTAACATTTCTATTTGATCGCTCTTTTCAACACTCGAGGCATTATTTAAGTCAAAGTAATCTTATCTACTGCACACTGCACTGAAGCTGAACTGACTGACAACAGGACACTACTCTGTGATGGAAATGGAACAGCTGATCAGCAGGTGGGGTTGGAGGGAGGGAAGGAGCAGTGATAAGTCACACAACTGGGTTTATTTTGGAACCTATGGCCTTCACCGAAGCAATAGGAATTTCTGAGTTTGCGCAGCTGCAGGATACGGGAAGGGGGTTGGGCATGACCACACCAAGATTCTACCGAAACCGAGAGAATTGTACCGACAATGAACAAAAAATATATTAGTTATAAATAGGTAGATTATTTACTGTACAGTATACTACAATAGCAATACATTTGCCAATAATATTAATGTATTATTGTCATCCTACCGTACATACACAAAATTTCAATTGTGATTCACAAATTGTCTCATTTATAGTTTCAAAAATCCCCCCCAAAATTATAAATCCCCCAAAATTTGTTTTGATGGCGCTCTGAGCGCCATATCACCCCCCTTCTGAAAAGAAAGTGAAAAGAAATAGTCGGTAGATGTTAACCGTTAAATGAATAACAATATTTTTGTGAATATTAATTTGTAATATTTGTGTCTATAGTTCTGAGACCATAACTTCTTGTCACTTTCAGTTAGGATTCCAAAAGGAAGTACATATCTATAGTACTCTTGTACCAGAATATAATGCTTTACAACTGAGAACGGGAATTTCATCGAAAGACATACTCAATGTATTCCCTCTGTACTACGGTGCAAGATTGAATTTTGAAGAAAATTATGCCGCCATCTTCCTAGGAGACGTACAAGAAGAAGGATTTCAGATACCCGAATTCAGGTCTGTATAGGTCTTGTAAAATAAAAAATACGGAAAACAATATACAAATTTTTGAAGTGAAACTTCTTTAGGGCAAATTTGTCTGGATCAGACGAAAAATGAAACACTTTCCCTTCCCTGGCTTCAACCCATAGGCATAATTAGGGGGGGAGGGGTTATAACCCCCCCCATTGTAGAAAGTAATTCACATTTTGTTTACATTAAAATATGCTCTTAAGAGTAACTTGTTTTCAACACCTATGCGAATGTCAAGCTACAATAAATTATCAATTTATTGCGGACATTATCTTTGGTCGAATTGGGCACTGGCACTTTATTTGATATACAGTATAGTGTATGACCTGGAACACACTCGGAGTTTTCGTCCGCAACGGATTATTTGCCGTCGCTGTCCTATCAACAGTGGCAAGAAGGAGAGTATTAGAGCATACTCATTGGTCGGAAAAATAAACATTCGGTTTATTTACCGCTGACGGTAGTTGTGAAGCCGCTCGCTGCCACTACAATCGACGGATTTTCTACCGTCTCCGCCGAAACAGTGGCGAACGTGACCAAATGCACGCCAATTTTCCTTATTTTAGAATTTTTTTCGTAGAATACTATCCTTCAGCCGTTTGTAGAAACCAACTTTCTTAAACAATTGAAAAATGTTTCTTCTAGTTCCTCAAATCAGGAAACACAGTGTAGAATGCTCCAAAATCGTCTCTTCTTTTAATTTACTGATTGGATGAATCCAAATAACTATATATTTTTTGCATCCTTTTCAATCGGCGACGGAATAACAATAAAGCGAGAGTTGCTCTCTGTTCATATCAATAAAACATTAAAAGAAATAATATATTACATAACACACTTCATGATTGATGAACTAGACACTTCAGTTTAATGAATCCCAATGAAAATTTTAGACAGCGTCGGAAATTTTACCGCGTTCGCACTTTAAATTTTTTGAGCGGCAGCTAATCCGTAACCGACAAAAAAACGCCGTGCGTGTTCCAGGCCTATGGGGATAGAGTCAGCGGAAAGATTTGGTGGGGGACGAGTCATGGTTACTATTCTAAATTATTCTAAAATGGGCCTGAATCACAATTAGAAGTGGAAAAGTATACATACCTAAATCATTTTAGAGTATACTTTTGGGAAGCCTAAAACGTGTTATTTTGCATCTTATTTAAACATTTTTTTCTGTAAGCCATTTTCTTTAACTGCGAATGAGCAGCGGATTGATGAAGACAGTAGGGGTTTAATCGCAAGTTTTCCAGTACCGTAACGCTGCTGGAAATGACGCCAGGGGGATCCGGGGGTACTACTCCAAATTGTTTTTGAAACTTTAGTTCTAAAACCCCTACTTTACGCATCTTTGGTAAGTTCAAGAGTGCAGATAATATGCTTACTTCTACAAGAAAAGTACGCATGTATATGTAACTATTTTTGTATTTGTGTATAGCACTTAGCAAATTTTATAGACATAAACTATTTTAATCAAAAACTTGACAAAAATAAATGTCCCTTATTTAGATAAATAGCATTTATCAGAAATTTAAATCCTCGGTAAAAGATGGTAAAACTAAATGCATTTTAATAAATTATGTAAATATGAAATTAAGAAAGTTACATTTTTGTTATTATTAAATTACTTTTTTAATTAATGAATCAAGAAATTAAAAGAGTTATTCGATAAGTATTAAATACTAAATGTAGTCCAAATTATATTGTTTGGTGTTATTTTGATTACAATAATCTCATCAATAAGTTAACTTTTTCATGCCGTCAAAGTTAATAATATAAAAGTTATAATGGTTTTTAAACTATTCGGCCGCCTTGACTTTAAATCATCGGTCTCTGATTTGTAGTCGTTCGCAGCGCTCGCCGAACATCAAAGGCGTACAGCGAGGCTGGCAAAAGGGTGTCTGGTGCTCCCAAAATGTCCCATTTCGATTCTGAGCTGGGGGACAATGTGGGAGACTTTACTATAGTTGGCCTGCATAGTCGCAACGTATTGTAGTGTGGGGATATCTTGGGGGTTTTCGATCGGCGATTGTCTTCGGTTGGTAAAATTCTAAACCGAGTGTTGAATGAGTGTCATTGAAGGAGTGGATGGTCCAGTGCAACGTTAAAACAAAACGTAAAAGAAATTATAAAAAGCAGTACCGGAACAGCGTTCCGGCACCAGTAAACTCCTGAATGACAGCCAAAAAGGTTTTGTTTTAAAAACTTAAAGTTAGGCCTATTACTTAAAAATAGAAAACAAAATGTCTATTGTGGTTTTTATTTTTTACATTCGAAATATGTACTTATTTTGTAATAACTACCAACGCTGAGAAAATATTGTTAAAGTAATTGGGCGCGAAGTGAACAGTTAATGTAATCTATGTTTTGAAAATTTTGATTGTTGTGCGACTAACTTCTATAAACAAGTTTTGTTTAGTAAAACAGATATTAAAAAAACCAAAACAGAATTTTAAATGTAGCTGTAGGAAAAACGTGTGTATTTAGTCACCCTCAATAAACTTTAACGCTCTTGCCTACGCCTCAGGCGTCACATGTTTATCTCATGAGACAAACCCATCATTGCACCCTAGGTACACAAATACCTAGTGTAAATGGAACCAGATAAATTTTTTGTCCTTGAAAATAATCTTTTACCTTTGTTAGTTTAAAACATGCACTGTGTTTCCAGGAATGGACTGGACTACAAACACACGTGTCTGGTACTCAAAGAGCTCGCAAGATTTCACGCGACCGGTGTAGCGCTTAAACTGAACGAACCTGAAATATTCAACACAAAACTAAAAACCGCTGCACAACCTTCGTTACAAAATGCGAACAATCCAGCCCGAGATTCTATCAACTTACTATTTCTTAAACAACTGAACACGATTATTTCAACTATTCCCGACTACAGCGACTACGCTGATAAATTAACCGATATAGTGAAGAAAGCCGACAGCAAACCATTACCCGATGCAAGGGAACCGTTTGCGACAATTTTACACAACGATTTATGGACCAACAACATTTTGTTCAGGTACAACAAGGGTGAGCCGGATGCTGTTAAATTTGTAGATTTTCAAACGACGATCTATAATTCTCCGGCAAGAGAAATTGTCTACTTTATCTTCACATCGACCGAAGATCGGGTTCAAGAGCAGTTTGATAGTTTGGTTAAAGTATACTATAGTAATTTTTCAGATTACCTGGAAAGGATGATATGTGATGTATCTGAATTCACGTTTGACAAATTTCAGGAAGAAATCAAATTATACGGTGCGACGAAGGTTAAACACACAATTTTATTGTTTAAATCGGTGTGTGGCGGTGACTTTACGTCGGGCAATTTCGATTATACACTGTTCAAACAGAAATTGAGAAATTTGATTTGTAGATTAGCTGAAAGAAGTTGGATCTAAGTTACTATAGTTGTGGACAGCGTAACTCTGAACCAGGAAAAGGCTAGCGTCTTCCGCCTGGCCGACTCTAGTGTCGCTTGGCTGCACTCAATGAAAACAAGTACTAGGTGCCTAATACCAAAAAGTCAGTTAAGTTATTGTCAAAAATTATTAAAAACTATTATCATATTATGTTTTGTATTTAAATTTTGATTATTTTTATATTAAATTTGATGTAAATCGGCCAATTTTGACAAACTTTCACACGACAAATGAAAACCAACTGGAAAAAATTAATAATTTTGATATCTTGTTAGATAAACATCCACATTGTTAAACAAAAGTAGTCAGTTTTTACTGAATTGTTAATAAAATAGAGTACATCACCCCCCCCCCCCCCCCCCCCCCCCCCCCCCCGTGTACCGGGAGCATTTCGTATAAGATCAGCACCCCCAAAAACCCCCCTATTACCGATTTTCGCAGCTTTTCATTCATTTTTAGAGGTTTCAAAAAAGTTATGCACCCACGATGCATTTCCGCTTTCTCACGAAACTGGTCATATATATGTAGACTTTTTCCCATTAGTTTTCTGAACACGATGCTGAAAACTGCATCCAAATCGGAGCTGTAGGCAAAAATTTTTTTATTTTTCAGTACTTTCCCGTGTCTACATGTTTGCCATTTGGTTTGGGAAAAAGAAAACATTGTTTTTTGTTTGCTGAAACAAATTAAATGTTTGTCATTTGTTTGCCAACTGTTTCCAAACTGTTTGCGAACTGTTCAGAAACATTTTGAAAACTCGAAAACAATTGGAAAACAGTTTGCAAACAATGTTTCAGCAAACATGTTTGTAAGTGTGGGCTAGGCTTTAGGTAAAGTACAGGTTTTATGTTCTAAAATGGCAGCCAACTTTTGAATTTTGTATGAAACACCCTAGAATATTAAAGACAGCTGATATTAAACATCTGTCAACTTCATTTTTCATGTGTGACAAATTTGTAATTTTGTCACTTAATTCCTGTGTATTATGGTTTTAAAAAATTAACAAAAAGCTTATTTGTTGATTTTTAAAAGTTATTTGTTTGTCTAAAAAATTCTTTATTAGTATTTTTATTGGTTCAAAACGATTGTATACCAAAATATCTGCTCAGATAGAGCGTTTTTAAAATGTACACCCCTCTTAACTTTTACACGATAAGAAACACTTAGAACAAAAAAGTTTTAAAATAACTTGTAAAATCGAAACTCATCTTAAAATATAGGGTGTTCCATAAGAAATTCGAAAGTTGACCGCCATATTGGAAAATGCGAGAGGGTTGAATACTAATAACGAATTAAAAAAAAACTATTTTTCATTTTTATTCAAAATAACATTTAACAATTATATACAGTACAATAAATGATAGTATAGGAATGTTTATTTTGTTAATATATTTATACTATGCTAAACCAGATATTACAAAATTGTATACTTTTACAAAATAAGTACATATTCACAGTAACAGGGAGAAATGTACAAAGTTAAAACTGACAGTTTATTGCACGGTCAAAATTAATTCAATATAAAAGTATATTTTATATAACAAGTTATATAATGTTATGTATAACATTAAAGACTACAAACAAAGCTTAATGTTATAGAAAAACTTTTTACTTTAGTTTTTAAGTTTCATACTTGGTCCATTTTGTCGTAGTTGGTCACTTGAAGTTAAATCCATTCATAGAAAAAATCTAAATTTGACATAACTAAAATACTAAACATAGAATTATGATTCTTTTAACCTTTAAACTGTTCATGCCATTTCGGTGCGTGTTGCAAGCATATTTTCAAAAATTTTCCAAATATAGTAATTTATACCCCAATCCAAAGGTGTTTCATAGTTTTTTTTTTTTTTGTAGAGAAAGGTTCAAAGAATTCATATATGCCAGTAAAAAATTTATTGATGTAAAATTTACAAAGTTATTAGCTCAAGAAACAAAAAATGTTGAGTAACGAAAGGGAAAAGTTCAACTTTAGGCCTATATAAGAAGTAGTAATCATTTTTTGTAATTTTTATCAAAATGCAAAAAAATTTTGTAATTTAGTTCTAAATAGAACTGTATAAAAATATTTATCAATTTCGAATTTCTTATTTTGAAAACACCAGTTTTTATGTTCCTACTACAAGACTGCTAACAAAACTAGGCCCAGTTTGAATAGTAATTTAGGAATGAAATATTACCCAAAATGAAATATTATTATAAAAAAAGGGTGCAGAATAAATTAAAGTATTGTAAATTCTTATTTTATAAACGCACTCACTTAGTTTTACTTCTATCACAAAATTAGATCAAACGGATAAAACTTCTCACGCATCAACCTGTACATAATAGCCTGATATCTACACAGATGGTCAACGCATAGCGAAACCGTGAGGACTCAGCGTATTGAATTCAACAAAATGTCTGTATTTCCCACGACTGTATGAATAGAGTCGTACAGTAAATGTGGTTTACTTTACACGAAACGATATGTTCAACTTTTCTCTACAAATAGATATAAACATATCTATACAAATACAGTAAGACGTCGATAATCCGGCAGACCCGATAGTTCGGCATCCATCGTCTTGAAAATTGGCACTCATTTAAAATGGCAGCTTTTGTAACTATTGAGTGATTTAGGCCCGGTCTACACTGTCTGTTGGCTCTGCATCCGTCAAAAACAGTGCGTAAAAATCTACCGCTCAATAAACTTGTCCAAAACAAACATTTCACTCAACATTCCTCCTAAAAATCGAACCGATTCAAAACAATGTGCTCTCGTCGTCCTTTAAAAACGTTCCCGTTTAACACTTTCGTTGCTGACAGTATTTTGTCGAACGTATTCCACTTAATGAAGATTATTTGAACTAATTGTAGTCTTTGTAATACATTGAATTTCTTGTAAATAGTTGTTGGATTTAAAACCCCTTTGCACAGTTTGGAAGTGAAAGGGGTTCGAAGAATTTGTGACAAGCTGGAGTAAAAATAGCAAACCCCCCCACTAACGGAAGCCAACAACAAAGGGGAATGGAGCCGTTCCTACCTGAGGCACATCAGTTAGCGGCAATCTCTCTACGCAGTTATTGTTACGTAGTTTCAACGTGTAATTTACGTTTTTTTAAGAAACAATTTTTAGTTCAGTTTTTATTTTATGTATTGTAATGCTTTTGTTTGTGTGTTGTAACAACTCTTTAACAACCCAATAATAATAATATATATGTACATATGAGTTTATTTATAGTTTATTCCCTGTTTAAACCATTTTAAAGGAAGACCTCGTTAATCCGGCATTCCGATAATCCGGCATCACCGGATCCCCGAGCTTGCCGGATTATCGAGGTCTTATTGTATATCGAAATGTAACAGATATCTCGAATGCAAAACGTGCTTTTTCAATGGTTGAAAACTGTCCAATTGCAAGGGTTTACAGAAAACGCAATTCACTACTGCGGCGAGCTGAGACCACGCGATTGGTCCAACAGTTGTAGGGTTGAAATTAAATTTGTTCAAGTGATTTGATCATTCTTAAGCTATCGTACTTTCCACATGACAATGCGACACAACATAAATGTACTCGAAATTCGTTGTAGTGACAACTGACTTCTAGCTTTCGTAAACTAAAGTTCATGGTTTTACACTTCATGAAAACCTACCTTTAATCTGATTTTTAATTTCCTTATATAATAAGAAGCTCAATTTTTTTGTGACATAAAATCCATGTCACGACATTTCTCATTATGAAAACTAAGATTTTTTGATTTTCTAGTTAGTGTCGAGTAAATATCGTGCGCTTGACAGTCGTAAAAACTAAACAGTGTAATTGCGACACAGAATAAAAGGATTTGTTATAGGAATAAGTGAATATTTAATTGGTGATGTATTTAGTGATGATAGTTCAGAAGAAAATTACGACTTGCAAAATAATTTAGTAAACCCTGAACTTGAAATAGAATTAAATTATAGCACTCTTGGCAGTAGACTCCTTATGCAGCATGGGTAGATCCAGCCAGTGTACAAGAGAGGGGCTGTCTCCTATCTTGGAGGGTCTGGGGGTATGGAATAATTTTGTTTGGTATACGGAGCTTGAAAACATCTTTTTAGACTATTTCAAGAGTACGTAAGTATTGTTTTATATTAAATTTAAGTATTCTACGAACGTAACACGAAAACCTTTTTATTTAATTCAAACCAGCTTACATTTTGATCTTATTAGCGAATTTCCATAGGAAAACTTAACTATTGCAGTGGCCCTTATGGTAAGAACCAAGGTCGGGAGCAGGAAATGAGCACCGATCATGGTCCCCAGAACACATTTTGGGGTGTCATTAAAAATCATATATGTATATATGTGTTCGCACTCTAGCGGCAGCATTTTAAGTCCGATTTGGTTCAAATTTGGTACACATGTTGGTTGTCTATGTCGCTCGGACGAGTTCGTTAGCAAAAAAAATCCAACAACCGGAAGAACATTTTTTGACCGGAAATAACTATTTTTTTAGATTTTTCTTGAGAATGAATTTTTTTAACAAATATAAATGTAGGATGGTATTCTGCACATTTTGTTTTTTTACGCGACCTTAGAGCTCGCTTGGTTCCCCCAAAATCGATCAAAACGTAAAATACCATAAAAGTAACCGGTTCAAAGCCATGTGGTGGATTTTATCATGGGGTTGGCATGCGAAGCACGCAATGCATTGTGTATTGAAGATACTCCCAATACAGGGGTTAGCGTCCAAACCATTTTGCAGCTATTTAGCGCCGTCGTTAATAGACCTATTTCCCAAATTGTTAATTGAAACCCTAAAACATAGGCCTATAAACTTATTTTTGGAAATTTGCTCAACTCACGTCAGCTGTTCAGCTGCGTCGTCGTATTATTTTATTTCACAATGTACAAGATAACCAAAAATTAAAATATACAGCTCACTTTGTAAAAAGTAAAAATGAAGTAAACACTGAAAAAGTAAAATACATAGCTCATTTGAAGAAATGCAGGTATATCACGGAAATACCCGAAAAGCCTCGGAACACTAAATCAGGTTTTCCTTAAATCAAACAAAAATAAAGAACTTGCACTTCAAATCGATATAAAAATCATTATCCAAATATATCGATTTGTAATAGATACATCGATTGTAAAATGTGCTTTCTCATTGGTTGAAAGCAGTTCAATTGTGTTTACAGAAAAAATCATTTCTAAGAAACTTTATAGTTTCCTAGATTGGCGAATGATTGGAAGACATTGGAAGGTTTAACCATAATGAATCCAATGGTGTCCTTATCT
This sequence comes from Philaenus spumarius, assembly GCA_018207615.1. Lineage (NCBI taxonomy): Eukaryota > Metazoa > Arthropoda > Insecta > Hemiptera > Aphrophoridae > Philaenus > Philaenus spumarius. Next base: position 155,420 of record JAGFPH010001011.1, on the reverse strand, counting down.
TCTGCTCAAATCAACTCTATATAATGGTTATGTGCCTTGAAATAGTTACGAGTTTGAATCATTTCCTCGTGCTTTCTCGCGCGGCATCGGTTGATTTACACAACTACAATTTTACAACGATGATAACATATACACGTTTTAGAACAAATTTGTGAATACGAAAATTAAGCTTAAAACATTTGCTTTCCAATGGTTTTTGTTTTATCGAGATTGGATGAGGTTTAGTGGGTGAAATACTCGATACAAGTTTTGTTGTCTGAGATAATTTAATTGAGCATTTTGGCACTTAGGCTCTTAGAGGGTTAAACAAAATAAAAATATAATAACTTAAAGGAGAGTGTTGTAGTCCCTACAGCCCTCCTGGATCCGCCCATTTTAGGTAGTAGGCACAAAGGTTATTTAAAAAAAAAAATTTTTTCATTGTAACTTACATTATTGATTCATTTAGCAAACCTAGATGCAATATTAAAACGATGTTTGAATTCCATACATAAAAACAATTTATAAAACAAATTAAAAATAGCCTGGGGCTCAAAGGGATGATGATTTTACTTTACGCTAATTAGACTAATGAAAACAGGGGAACAGTTTATGGTATAAGTAAATTGATAGTTAACTAGCTTCAAACCAATGCAACCTGGCCTACAGTCTTTAGCTGTCCTAGTATTATCATGAACACCTATCTGATCCAAGAAGACCAAAAAATCACACATTTTGTATGTCCAAATAAAAATAATTTAATAACAATTTAATTTACTCTGATATAATATGGGCATCATTACAGGCACTATTTTTAAAATATATAACAATTATTTTTACAAAATATATAATATATTAAATGCAGTTATTGTGCAGTTTAAAACAATTAAGGCACATTCCATAAAATTCATACAAAATCATTACAAAATCACAAGTTTAAAATATTACATTAATCTATCGGTAGTATAAAAGCATATTGTACAGTCTATAATATTTCATTATGATACAATTAAAAATATATAAATATTTCTGTACATGTCTGGGACTGACTAGGAAAGATCGAAAGAATGGAGAAGATCGCAACGATTTTATGCACGATATTTTCCAGCAACGGAAGTGTACAAAGCGTCACCGGAATGTAACGAAGGGATACGTCGGACGGCCGTCAAGTCTTGGTTTTTCGTTTCATCTCCTCCACATAGTTCCCTGACAGAGCTAAGAAACGCCATCTCTGTTTTAGATTTTTCGCACGAACGTGCATCGACGCTATTTCCACCGTATGGTTCGCAGGGAACCAACCGGTTTCTCCGTCCCTCATTCTTTGTCCGTAGTACCAACCTGTAAAAAGTATTGAATAAAGTGCGGGTCGATTAAAACACAACCGAAAATAAGTAACGTAACGAATATACGTATACACTTTGTTTGTGTAACTTTATCACAATATGAGGTTGGTAGGAAATCATTTATTAATAAACTAAGGGCACCCACACTCTGCTCGCTTTGCTCACCAACCCCTGTGTGACTCGTGGTGAAGCAAAATACAGAGTCACTGGGTTCGGGGTAGGGTGATGGGAGTAGCTTTGACCGATACATAATACACTACTGGACAAAAGTTTCGCAACACAAACAAAACTTTCTGTCAATGAAACGCAGGACTGATAATGACTTGTTTACTAACAATAATGCTTTAAATAGACAAAAATACACTTAATACTATATAAAAATGTTTATTATCTGACCTCTTTCTCCTTTCTTATCTTGTCTTCAGTTAAAAGTCCAAATCCTGTCCCTCTTTTGAGTTTTGACCAAAGGTAATTTCTCAGTATTCTGAAGTGATTTGAGTGATGCTGTGCATTTTTATTTAGTAAGAATAAATTGAATTAATTCTTTTTTTAAATTACTATGGATGTACACCGTCGTTTAACTACTGTTGAGGCGGTCAGAGCTAGAATTTTGGTTTGACCAGGGCGTTTGCAAAGTGAAGTGGCTAGGATTTTCAGAGTACACCGTTCCACAATTGGAAGAGCTGTTAGGCGGTTTCAAGAGACTGGAAGAGATGACAGAAGACCAGTTCAAGGCAGGCCAAGAGTAACTGACAGAAATGATGATCGTTTTCTAACATTAAGCGTACTTCGCAGGAGGACAGTTACCAGTTCACAGCTACAAGGTTTGATCAGGCAGGTGCACAATGTGAATATTTAGAGCCGTACCATCCGTAGACGTCTCGCAGAAGTGGATTTGAGCAGTAGACGGCCTGCTACAGGTCCACTTCTCACTGCACGTCAACGTGCAGAACTCGTGGTACTTCGTAGACCGGCTCTGACAGCACAAAGGTAGGTGGAAGATATACTGCAAGATCATGTGGTTCCGTTTGCTCGTTTGTGGGACCAAATTTCAAACTGATGCATGATAATGCTCGACCACATACCGCAGACGCTGTACGTAGTTACCTTATGGAGGTCGGCAATCGATTGGCCACCAAGAGTCCAGACCTCAACCCTGCAACCACTCTCGCAGCCCTTATAGCCGCAGTGATAGAGGAGTGGGAGGCAACACCGCAAGAAGAGATTCAACACCTCATCAGTAGTATGAGGAGAAGGCTGGAAGAAGTAATCCGAGCAAGAGGAGAAAATACCAGATACTAGGAAATTGGTAATAAACCAAATAAATTAAATGTATCAATTTGTCTTTGAATTAAAAACTAGAAGTTTATCGGCTTTTTTTAGCTTTTCTTTTTTTTACCAAAATAAAATATGGTAAAATCTAAAAGTCTTAATATTTTTGTTGCTTTCTTAATCTAAGATAAGGAACAAATAAATTAAAAAGGGTTTTAGTGTTTTTATTCACTTTTAAACTAATCAATTTAAGACAAACATGGTTGTTGCGAAACTTTTGTCCAGGAGTGTATATACATACGTGCACCATGTTTATTTTGATCTACTTTGGACATAATTGGAATTACAGCATACATTAACAATTTCACCATTTATGTTTAAACTAGTGGACATGGCAATGCTTCGCTATTGCTTGATTTACCTAACCTAAAATTATATTCAGTTTTTGATCCAAATCAGTTGTTGATCAAAATCAGCTGTTTTAAGCTTTTCATACGAACAGCTGTTTTTTGTGCCCCTGATAAAATCAAAAGAAATCTTTCTTCTTCTTCCTTAAGATTGACCTTCCGTAAGATTAACATGGTAACTTTGAGGGCCACTGGGGCGAAGCCCTTAACATACATTGAGCTCATTTTAAGGGAAGCACAACTTCAGAGTGAGCTCTGTAAAATGACACCAAAAACATCAAAATCGGTTAAAAACTCTAGGAGGAGTTCTACTCACAAAATAACCCCTAGCAAATTAATTATGTATAGATAGATAATCAATAATCAAAATCTCAAACAAATGACAACTAAAGGAAATATAGATATGTACTTTTAAGAAACATGATTTGGTTCCATATAGGCCGAACCTAAAATTGAGTTAATTTTCATACAAATCATTTTTTTTTTTTTTTAATTTGTAACAACAGATGTTTGAATTATAATACAGTAAGCCTTTTCGTTAATATACTGTTTGTGTTAGTTTTTATTTTGCTAACCTAACCTAAAAAAGCAGTTGGTTGTGAAGAGTAATTAACTGACTCTAAGTTTGCTAAATTGGTTGCTATGATAATGAATGTAAATGCTTTCAATAAACGTGTGCTTCCAAGCTTTAGATCCAAATCAGCTGTTTTACATGTTATAACATTATAGGACTGGAAATGTAACCACAAATTTTCGCTATTTTTATGCTTTAAAATAAAAATATTGCAAAATCCTTATAAATACAAACGAAGGTACTGAACACTTAGGTCTTCAGCTAAAATATGTACTTTGGTGGTTAGAGGACGTTTTTAACCTCTCGGAATACCTACGGTAGCTGGAGGCTGAGGTGCAAAAAATTTCTACTAACATAGTTCGTACACGGAGGCTGCTCTACAGCGCCTTCTTGAGTAGACCGATTTCCCAAATAGATAGTTGAACCATAAAACTTATACTTTGGAAATTCGGTCAACTCACGTCAGCGGTTAAGCTGCTTGATCGAATTATTAATTCTTATAATAGGTCAAAAAAGACACTATCATGTCTCTTTAAAAACTCTTTTTTCCCCAATTAGTCTCTTTTAAATAAAAATTTGGAAAACGGTTGACCCTAAAGGCCATCCCTGTAACTTCCCGCTAACTACACTATTTTTGGAAATTTTGAACTGCCGTAACTTTTGAATGAATCCGATTTTTATGCGATTTGCGGCAATCGATGCAGTTTTTTAAGTCCATTGAAAGAATCAACAACAAAAATTTTTCAGATGAAAGGTTTCGGAGAAATTGAGGAAAAACACTTTTTTTGATTTTCTTTCGTTCACGATATCTCGCGAATAAATCAACCGATTTTTATGCGATTTACGGCAATCGATGCAGTTTTTCGAGTCCATTGAAAGACTCGACAACAAAAATTTTTTTGATGAAAAATTTCGGAGAAATTGAGAAAAAACGCTTTTTTTTATTTTCTTTCATTCACGATATCTCACGAACGAATTAACTGATTTTGACCGGACTGGTAGCGATCGACGTCGCTTTTCAAGGTTAAAAGCTGATTAGATTTTGGAATTAATCGGTAAAGCCGTTTAAAAGTTATTCCAAAAAAACCTGATTTGAAAAAATTTTATTTCTTAGTTTTTTCAAAATTTCTCAGAACCTACCGGTCCGAATTAGTTGAAATTTACAGGAAATCTAATTTTGATGGAACTCTTTAGAACGCCGTTTGGTAGGATCCTATCGGTTAAGCCGTTCAAAAGTTATAAGCGGGTCACATACTTACATACACACACACACACACATACATACAGACAGGGTGACACCCTCTCGGGAGTGGTCAGGGAAGATTCCTAGGACCTCAAAACGTCGAGATCTGATAAATACTCTATTTTCAAAAAACGGGGTGAAACCAATAACTTCCCGATTTTAGAAAATTTTCAATTTTCTTAGTGGGAAGTTAAAAATTAAGTAACGCCCTTAGTCGGTTAATGTAAGACATATCGAGAGTTTAAAAATGTCCGCTACCATTTAAAGACGTATTTCACCTGAAGTGTTAATTACGTGTCTAATAAACGCGTAAAGCCATTACAACCGAACTCGTGTTGGAAAGCTTACCGTCTGCCATCTTTCTGAACACATTCACGACGTCTCCAAGTTGCAGAGACAGCTCGTCGGACTCGCCTCCTGAGTATACGTGTACAGCAGACACTTGAGGGCAGTCCCAGTCCTCATACAGGGTCTCATCAGGATTGGACGATGTCGGAGGTGTGACAGCTTGTAACCAACGTTGTCTTACTGTCTCTGACTCACAACACAGCATCTGTAACATGTTACATTCAGCATAGGTCTTTTTATCTGTTAACCCTAGAACAGGCATGGTTAAAGCTAAAATTGGCCAGCCCGTATTTAGCGTTTTGCAAGCATATTTTTAAAAATTCGCCAAAAATAGTAAATGAACCCCAATCCAAAAGTGTACAATATCTTTTTTGTAGATGAAACTTCAAAGAATTCAAATATGCCACTAAAAATTAGATTATTTTGAAATAGTAAAAGTTATTAGCTCAAGAAACAAAAAATGTTCAGTAACGAAAGGAAAAAGTTCAACTTTAGGCCTACATAACAAGTAGTAAACATTTTTTGTATTTTTTTCGTAAGCGTAAAAAAGTTTTGTAATTTAGTTCTAAATATAACTGTATAAAAACATTTATCAATTTCAAATTTTTTATTTTGAAAAAAACAGTTTTTATGTTTCAAGTACACGACTGGTAACAAACCTAGGCCTAGATTGTAACGTCATTTACTAATATATGCTTTGACCAAAAATGAAATATTATTATAACAAAGTGTAGAGGATAAATCAAAGAAAAGAACGGTATACTTGTCTTTCCTTAGTTCACAAAAGTGTTTGAGTTATATTTATTTGAATAACAAAATGACATCAATCTAATGACATTTTGCCGTCGATAAAGGTCGGACAATAAGCGTGCATTGAATAACGTGGGAACAAGATAGAGCGGACGGTCACACCAGACCGCTCTGATTATAAACTTTTCACTGCTGTCTAGACAGATAAAAAACTGGTTATTTCTAGTTTTCTTCCCACCGTTAGAAAGATCAAACTGTTCTCTACAAAATTGTGTAAAGAAATCTGTCAAAACATAAGGCACTGCCTTCCCAATATCGATTGACAAATGGCCTGTTTATTGGTTGAGAGACTGT
>JAGFPH010001011.1:110462-149140 GCA_018207615.1 Philaenus spumarius | reverse complement strand
TTATTGCAACTCATTTTATTGTATACACATAAGCAAACAAACACCAACAAATTAAACATTTTAACTTATATAAACTTTGAAAACTTAAATATGTTATATACAATAGAGTCCCGATATTTCTAGTTGAATCAGACCGAGAGTACCTTGGATTGTGAGAAACTTGAATTACACGCAATATGCAGAGGTTAAAATAAAACTGCCATTTATAGGCCTCGTATAACCGCAAAAATGGAAGTTTTATTAAATATACGCCTACACTGTTTTATATTGAACACTGAGGTACAAACATAATTTGAAATACACTACAAAAATAGAAATTTACATCATAAATAGTTTTTTGTTTAACTACACTGTAACGTTTATGAGCAGCGATGTCACGCCAACGACAGAGTAATATGGTATCGGTTGGAGTTGCTTCAGGTAGTTGTTCAACTTAGCGTAGAGCTGTATCCAAATCAGAGATTAAACACTAAACAAATGTCACACACAATACAGTAGTGGGACTGATTTAATTTTTGAAACGCCTGAATTGGTATTGAGTGTCCTTCTAATAGACCAGGCAAAGTACTGAAAAATAAATACATTTTTGCTTACAGCTCCGCTTTGGGTGCAGTTTTCTGCATTGTGTTGAATTACACGGAACCTCTGATTATCGCAACTCGATTTACCGAGACTGTACTGTATGAATATGTTACTCTATGTAACACATACATGTACGTTACTGTTATGTATGTATAATCTACCTACATTACTGTCTTATATCTGAGAGCTGTTGAATATAATTGTGTTTTACTTTGCATGTGATTTAAAGTAATAAATTGGTTACCAAAACTTTTAAAAAACTGTTGCTTTATTGGCAATCTTTCAGATTGTTTGTTACTCATTTTATCTACATAATTTGGTCAATAAGCCCCAATTTCTAGTTAAAATCTAAATAAAGTCTTTCACGGACCTCGGTGATATAAAAAAAGCAAGTGGCCCCTGGCACAAAAAAGGTTGCTGATGCTTATTCTAAAATCGTAATTAGCTATACATTTTTGAATTCAGTATAAAGTTTTCAAACAAAATAGCTATCTCAAAAGTGGTATACAAACTTCAGATTTTCCTATGGTCCTACTGGTTAGTAATAGTTTGTCTTCGGAAAAATAAATATTAAACAAAAATATCCCTTATGATATTTAAAAAACTTAACTTTAAGTTTGATGTTTATAAAAAGGCCTTTACTTTATTTATAAGACAAGAAAAAAAAAAGTAACTATACCAAATAAATCTCATGTCTAATCACAAATCTAGAGTTATTACAACAACTCGCCCAAAAAAGATTTCTCTAACAGATCTAAAACATATTTGTTACAATTACCCTTTCTTCTTCGCTACAATTAACAGATCGGTGAAGAGGAACAGTGTAATCTTGGGTCCGGTTCTGCACAAACGACGACTGAACGTAAGCTTAATGTCCATATTGACTTGTGTAAGTTGACCAGAACGGACGAGCCATCTCAAAGGTGACAAGACCGGCAATGTTCGCACTTCTCTGCAAAACTCCAACTGTTGGCTCAATTTGAGCATTTCTTCGTAACGTTCTTGTCTGCGAGCCCCTTCGTTGCAGTCAGATACGATCTGTAACATAGATTTATTTATAGCCAAGGCAGTGCTACACAGGGTATACATCTCGCATTATATCTAGTAGTTTGACCTCCGTCACAGGAGAATGTGCGAAAATGTGCTTCCTGGTGTCAAAACAAACAAAAAATTCCATATAAGTATATAGCCTATCTCGATCCGTTTTCCGTCTGTCGGTATGTACGTATTTTTTACATGACTGATCATAACTTTTATACTACTAGAGGTATCTACTTCAAACTTGGTACACATATGTTGGCTAATAGGACCTATCTTTGTGCTGAGTATCAAGTTTCTACTTTGTACCATTTCAAGATGGCGGCCGTTTTTAGTTTTTAAAGCTTAATATCTCAAAATCCGTAGGTTTAAAAGAAAATCTACAAGACACAAAAAAGTTGCGAAATTTAATTTCTTTTAAGGAAATGTACAATTTTAATAGGGTCATAACACAAATAATGGAGGAAAACAAATTTTCTTTTTACCTATGACGTTTTGGTTTTCTAACCTTGACCGTTTCAAGGTGGCTGTGATTTTAATTATTCGTTAAACAATAACTCCAAAACTGTTAGATTTAAAAAATATTTATTATGGGTAATTTTTTTTGTAAATGTTATAACAAATAAATGTAATGACACCTCGATTTGAAAAATAAGCGAGTTCTGATCGTTTAAGTGTATCAGGTCACAGCTCTGCCCGCGTGCACTTCGCGCCTGAGGTGACAGGCTCCAAAGTTTGATTTCAGCGCAACACTAGTCGGCAAGTTGCAATCTTACAAATCTTATTTATTCTGATTAAAATATTTTCAACTATTAATTACTCGTGTTTTAGAAAAACAACCTAAAATAGAAATAATAAACATTAGTTTTATTAGTGCTCAAACAATGGTGATTAATGTACAAAACAAATTTATAATGACAAGTTCAAACTTAAATAACTTATGTGGTTTTAATTTATCTTATTGTTAAAAATAAACTTAACGGCTTAAATCTATGTCTCTATCTATCTACCTAAAACCCAAAAGGCACGCCAAAGTCACATGACACTACTTTACAACAAATGCTCAATGTGGCTTCCATTTGATCTGATGCAAACTTGAACACGCCTGGTCATCGATTGCCGAACCCCCCCCCCCCCCCCAGACGTTTTTGGATTTAGTGGGCAATTTTAAGACTTTTTTGTTCTTTACATTTTTTTGATAAACCTAACGGTTCTCCTGTAAAATGAAGTCGAAGTTTCATTTTCTTACAGCTAATCACTCATAAAGGTTACAATAACCAACTTCAGACAACAAACTTTTTTTAAATCAAATTAGTACAATAAAATATCAAACCATCACTCTCCCATAAAATTTAATTAAAGCCTTCAAACGCAATTGAGCAATTTAGGACAAATACTAGAATTAGTATTGTTAAAGTGGTTTGTATTTAAACGCCTTTGAAATAAAGCAGTCACGCTGGTTATCTTTTTACAACAATGCAACAGCTGTTTCCGGATTCTTCATTGTTGCCTTTTAATCTAGTTTATACCACAGTACTGTTAACTTCTAAGGTACTGACTTTTAAATTTATTGTGTTTTTGTGTGAGTTGTATTTGCAAAATGAATGCATATGAAGAAGCTTACAGTATGTTCCTCATATTAGGAGAGTGTAGAGGAAACTACAGAGATGCAGCAAATTTGTTTTCGGTGCGTTTTACAAACCAACCACCAAAGTCTCGAATGGCCTTTTTAAGACTAAAGAACAGGTTTCTTCATAATGGGTCTATCCATACTGATAAAAAAAGGGCTAAAACTGTAACGAATGAAGATAACTCCATTAATGTATTAGCATATGTTAATGTACAACCTCAATCTAGCAGTCGGAAGATTTCTGCTGAAAGTGGCATTAGTAAAACTTTTGTTTTAAGAATTTTAAAATCAGGTTTATCAAAAAATGTAAAGAACAAAAAAGTATTAAAATTGCTCATAAAATCCAAAAACGTCATACAAATTTTTTTTATACATAGTCCAAAAGGTATCAAAAAATTAAGGGCAGATGTACTATTTAAGCATTTTTGTCCGAATCGTATTTTAAAAGTTAGCTATTGTCACACTTTAGCTGGTCCACCCTGTATAGGTGAAAATAACAATAAAAGTTCCATTAATTATTTTATGCGAATCATACCACCATGCTTCTTTTTCGAATTTCCACCATTTTGTTTTTGTCACTAAACACTGAATAACTTTGGAAATGGAAAAGATATTGACCTCAAATTTGGTGCGCCTACTTGTTACATAACCTTTTACTTTTGTATGAAAAACCACAATGTTCTTTTGTATACTTTAAAAATGGCGACCATTTACAATTTTTAATGTCATATATCTTTAAAACTGCTAACTTTGTCGCTTCCGAAACCAATACGCTTTGCAGTAATAAAACTGTAATCAATAAACCCAATTTATAGTACTGATTATTGTTCGAACGATACATACCTTATTAAGCGTCGCCAGTAATACTTCGCAGGTTTTAAATTCAGGATCAGTGGAACTGAGCCTGGACAGTATGGCGTCCACCAGCAAAGGCATCCTAGTTATCCTCTGCATCGGTAACATTAAGAACGAATGCAAACTCAGAGATTGACACTGAGGGTCTGCTTCCAGTTGGGTCAAGATGTCGTTGAAGTTGGTACTGGTCGATCTGTAAACAATAGGACTAGGTCAAAGTTTCATCTGCATGTAGTGTATGAGATTTCATAAATGAGATAAAAAGATGAAAGGTAACATGTGGTTTATTAGTGAATTAGTGGAAAGATGAGCTATTTAGACCTAAGGCCAGGAGTAAATGAGCACAGATCTAAGTCCCCAGAACTGTAAAAAAATTGGTCAGATCTTGGTCATTAAAAATTGTATATATGTGTTCTCACTCTAACGGCCGCATTTAAGTCTGATTTTTCCCATACGTTGGTTGTCTATGTCGCTCCAAAAAAACCCCACAACCGGAAGCAAGTTTTTTGACTGGAAGTAATAATTTTTTAGATTTTTCGTACTATAATTTTATAGTATCAGAAATAAAGAAGAGTCTACGGGTAGAGAATCAATGAAAAAAAGCGAGTAAGAAAATACTTCCGAGGCATTATTTTTGTGGTTTTTATTACAGTATTCAATTTCTTTCATTTGAGTACATTATCAAACCGTCTTTGTTTATTTAAAACCATATTATTTAAAGCCAAATGAAATAGATTTTGAAGTAAGTATGGCTCCAAATCAGCCTATAACGATGTAAATGATGCGGTAACTCGCACTTCAATGGTTTTCTCACGACCTACCGTATTTTCCGAGTTTCTGGTTACCCGAGGTCTGCCCTGCCCCAATTGCCTTGAATAATCAAGGTTCTACTGTATATAGTATCGGCCAAAGAAGATTTATACTTCTATCGTGCGGTCTTAACCCTAGAACTGGCATGGTTAAAGCTGAAATTGAAAAGCCCGTTTATAGCGTTTTGCAAGCATATTTTTTTAAATTCGCCAAAAATAGTAAATGAACAAAAATCCAAAAGTGTTCAATAGCTTTTTTGTAGAAGAAACTTCAAAGAATTCGAATGTGCTACTAAAAATTAGTTTCTTTTGAAATTGTAAAAGTTATTAGCTCAAGAAACAAAAAATGTTCAGTAACGAAAGGAAAAAGTTCAACTTTAGGCCTACATAACAAGTAGTAAACATATTTTGTATTTTTTTTGTAAGCGAAAAAAAGTTTTGTAATTTAGTTCTAAATAGAACTGTATAAAAACATTTTTCAATTTCGAATTACTTATTTTGAAAAAAACTGTTTTTATGTTCCAAGTACACGACTGCTAACAAACCTAGGCTTAGATTGAAACGTAATTTACTAATATATGCTTTGCCCAGAAATGAAATATTATTATAACAAAGTGTAGAGGATAAATCAAAGAAAAGAACGGTATAATTGTTTTCCCTTAGTTCACAAAAGTGTTTGAGTTATCTTTATTTGAATAACAAAATAACATGAATCAAATGGCATTTTGCCGTCGGTAAAGGTCTTACAAGATGGGTGCTTTGCATTACGTGGGAACGAGACCGAGCAATCGGTCACAACAGATCGCTCTAATCATGTACTTTTCTCTCTGTCTGGACAAAAAAAAACTGGTTTATTCTAGTTTAATTCCCACCGTTAAAAAGGTAAGTCTTTTCTCTACAAAATAGTGTAACACCATCTGTCAAAAAATTTGATAGAGTAGGCGTATTTTCTGTTGACAAATGGGCTGTTTCATTAGTTGAAAACCTGTCCAATCGCAAGGGTTTACAGACATTCTAGGAATAAAGTGGAGTAAAATAGTGACATCTGATTGGAAGGCACCATTAGAAAGATAAAATCTTGAAGAATCCAATGGTAGCTTTATAATCTCGATATAAATACTTCAGTAGAGGGATTTCAACGTTGAAGAAGTGGGAAATAACAGTACAATTGTATGCAGATTCGTCCGCAGAAATAGCTGTAACACAATATGCAAATTCTCGCTAAGGTTCGAGCGGGTTGCATTTGCGCCCGAGAAACTGCAGTCTGCCACTTTGAGGGTTAACCATGTAACTGTCAGACTGCTCAAAAGATGTAGTCGTGGGGGCGTGTGAATAAGTCAACTTTGACAACTCCTCTTTGTATTGAATATTTCACCCACTAAAAATCATCCAATCGCAATAAAACAAAAACCGTTCGAAAGGAAATGATTTAAACTTTAACTTTTGTGTTTAAATTTTTTTTTTCTAAAACGTATATTTACATATGTAATCATCGTTTTGCGTAAAATTGTGCTTGAATCACAAAGCAACTATACTCAACTTTCTCACGTTTCTAAAGCTCAATGACGCTCGACAAAAATATTTTGATCAATAATATAAAGATACCATTGGATTCGTCAAGATTTTATCTTTCTAAAACTGCCTTGCAATCAGACGTCACTCTTATACTTTCCCAAAATACAAAGGTGTCTGTAAACCCTCGCAAATGGACACTTTTACAACCAACAAAACAGCACATTTTGCAATCGAGATATCAGTTACAATTCGATATGTTTCTATAGGTACCTTTACATCGTTTTGCAGACCAAACTCCAATCTTTCGTTTGGTGTAAAGTCAAATAGATTTGACTGGTCAGATGCTGTTCAAACAGCAGTGGAAAGTACAGACTTTTCTAGAATTCAAGCCAAAGCATGAGATCGATAAGCTAGTCTGTTTCCAACGTTACAGTCCCAACGGTCATTTTGTTTCCTCTATCCGCTCGACGTTTCATTTGATTGATCTCATTTTGTGATCCAAGTAAAGCTAAGTCAAATACTTTTATGAAATAATAATTTACAAGAATACAGTTCAATTCTTTGATTTATTCTCTACACTTTCTTATAATAATATTTCATTTTTGGGCAAAGGATATTGATAAATTACTATTCAAACTAGGCCTACTTTTGTTAGCACTAACAGTCTTGTAGTAGGAACATAAAAACTGATGTTTTCAAAATAAGAAATTTGAAATTGATACATATTTTTATACATTTCTTTTTAGAACTAAATTAAAAAACTTTTTTACATTTATGAAAAAAATTACAAAAAATGTTTACTATTTTTTATGTAAGTCTAAAGTTGAACTTTTTCCTTTCGTTACTGAACATTTTTGTTTTTTGAGCTAATAACTTTGTAAATTTTACATCAATAATTTTTTTACTGCCATATATGAATTCTTTGAACCTTTCTCTACAAAAAAGCTTCGGAAAACTTTTGGATTGGGATAGAATTACTATATTTGGCGAATGTTTGAAAGTATGCTTGCACACACACTGAAATGGCTTGGTATGCAAAAATTTACCTACAAGAGTTGTAGGGTTAAGCACGTTTTCATTTTTTACATTTAAAACAAATTTGAGTTGATATTATATTGCCGTCATTACCTGAGCTGTTTTAACGTCTTATCCAGGTAGATCTGATTGGAGCAATACTTGACGTATATATAAAAATGACTTTGAACGTGTTCATAAAGAATCTTGATTACTCCTGAAAGTAAAATACTGTTCTGCCAACATTTCTCCAGGGCTGTCAACAGTTTCTCTGAGCACTTGCGAACTGACAACAGAAATAACTAAGTATTAGTCTTGTGAAAAATACAGCGTACTTCGGAAACATTAACATTATTTGCTATTTTAGCTTTGAGGTTATTATTAATCCCACACCTTTATTATAGAAGGTTCCAACGGGATTGGCGTGCGGGGCACGCAGGGGTTTCCCCTAGTGTACTTTATTTTTATTTTTTCATTACTGCTAAAACTTATGTACATTAAATTAATACCTTATGATTGGATTGTTTGATAATGTTTAATTTTAATCAACATTAAAATTTGATAGGTAAGAAGTTTAATATACTTTATTTAATTTTTACATTAAATGATATGATTCTATCTAAATATCTTCAGAAAGGTTTGAGATATGGATGTGCGGTTTACTCCATTGATTTTATCTTGAAATTCTACATTGAAATGATACTACATCACATGACCACTTTCATATTTAAAAAAAAAGTTCAAAATGGCGGATCCAAGATGGTGGACCAAATTTTTGACATCCTAATAAAATAGTATTTTTACATAGGCTAGGCTCCTCAATCACATCGACTTTCAAATTTTCCTTATATACGGAAATATTAAGCCGTTCTCAGACTTTTCACTCACCCTATAATAATAAGTTTTCCAAAGAAACCTTCGCGGTTAAATGTCTGGTAAAAAACACAAATACAATTAAATAATATTGTAACCACCCAAACATACCTGTGTTGACATTGCTGAATAGGATCTTCCTATCCTGGCTCGGGAGTATAGTCTCGTCAGCAAAGATTGGGCACGATGCAAAATGTTTATCCAGTACAGTCATTGACTTAAAATAAGAGGCCTCAGATGTCATAACCTCAAATTTAGCTTCTTGCAGCTTCCTCTCCGATTGGCTTAATTGGTCTACAACATAAAACCGAAGGATTTAACGGCGGTCATCAAGTTAAAATTATTTTGTATCTCAAACAATACGTTTATGACTAAAAATAAAAATTATACAGTAAAACCTGGATAATTCAAACTTGTATAATGAAAATTTTTTGCCTGGTCCCTAGAATTCTGCAATGGTAAAAAACCATGTTTAATTCAAATTTTATTTTAGATAATTCGAATTTTTGGTACGATTGTTCTTATATAACAATTAGGTATTGACTTTAAAATATATTATGGATTTCACCCACTTTGAGATTAAAATACGTTGTCCACATGCCGTAGTCCATAATATCCATAATATATTTTCAATATCTTATACCCCACCTATAATGTCCTTCAAGATAAAAACAGGTATTGACTTGTGAAGGCATAAATTAAGTGCGGGGTCGTCTGCTAGTGTCAGTTCTATACAGCGTTAATCGGCTCGGGGGAAAGCGAGGAGGAGGTGAATGCTCGAACTGAACTCATTTCACACGCAGACACGCCTTAGTGCGACGTTGTCACGTTCTTCCCACGCTTCTGAACGCGGCTGACTCAACGCATTTATAATTCTTTAAACTGTGCCCTCAAGCCTCGAGCGGTAAATACCAGGAGTGTTCGAGACTAGTAGATATGGCAACGCTGCGCGCCCATCCTATCGGCCACGCAACGGTATACTTTAGTGGTCTTTAATATAAGCATTTGTAAACCTATGTTTATATGACATTTTTTATTTAATTTCACTTGTAGAACACGCCCTGAAAGTTTCTCTGATTTTTCCTGAATTGCCCTGTATATAATGCAGAAGTCTACAAAATAAGACATGGCCACAATGGGTAGGACATCCGACCTTTACAGATAAAAATGCTGCCATATTTACCAATCTGATTTATAAAATTACAAGGGCCACTACGTGAGGCCTTCGCAGAGGAAGGAATGAAAATATCACAACCGAGTGCAAAGGGTCAATATGATAAGAAAACCGTATGATTTTAGTCAAACTTGGATAATTCAAAATTAAAGGGACCAGGGAAGAAATTCAAATTATCCAAACATTTGAATTACATATGTTCACTCAAAAAGAAAATATGTATTGAGTAACTCTGTCGGCTGCAGATAACTCAACTTTGTCTTTGAATATTGTTTGATGTATGAATATATATTGTTTTAAAACCACACAGGTTTTATTACCTCAGGGTTTCCTTTATTAACAAATTTCCATACGAAAAATATGCTATTGTATTGGCCCTTATGGTAAGACCCAAGATCGGGAGTAGCAAATAAGCACCGATCATAGCCCCCAGAATACGTTTTGAGGTGTCATTAAAAATCACATTGCTTTGAACCGGGTACTTCTTAGGTATTTTACGTTTTGATCGATTTTGGGGGAACCAAGCGAGCTATAAGGTCATGTAAAAAACAAAATGTGCAGAATAACAGCCTACATTTATATTTGTAGAAAAAACTTAGAAACAAATTCATTCTCGTAGGAAAAATCTCAAAAGTTGTTACTTCTGGTCAAAAAACGTGTTTCTGGTTGTTGGATTTTTTTTGCTAACGAACTCGTCCGAGCGACGTAGATAACCAACATGTGTACCAAATTTCTACCAAATCGGACTTAAAATGCGGCTGCTAGAGTGGATAATTCTACCGTGGGGTTGGCGTGCGAAGCACGCAATGTATTGTGTATTGAAAATACTCCCAATATGCGGAATGGCGTGCGAACCATTTTGCAGCTATTCAGCACCGTCGTGAATAGACCTATTTCTCAAATTATTGTTTGAAACCTTAAAACATATTCCTATAAACTTAATTTTGGTTCAGCTGCATGGTCAAATTATTGTTTCTGTAAATTTTTGTGATCCGGTTATTTTTGTTTAGTTTTTAATAATATTATGTTTATTTGTAGGAATTCAATTATAACTTTGTAAATCAGAAGCAATAAAAATCAATCGAATCAATCAGTTCTTTAATGACCGTATCCATAAACTGGTGCCAAGGCTTAACAAGTGTCAGACAATAATGGCGACTATGTAGATAAACAATGTTGACACTTTCATTTCCAACAGCAGTTATTTTCATAAATATATTTGATTACCTAATATCCCACTTTCCTTCACTTCAGGGATCTCACACCACAGTGTCCTATGATGAGGTCTTATCAGATCCATGGCCGAAGGCCTATGCACTAAAGATGCTATTTCCTCATACCCATCACTGTCATCACAACTCAGTTCCGATCTTGACATCTGAAAACATTTAAAATACAATTTATACTTTGTAAAATGTACTTTTGACAGGTGAACCATTTCATGGGCGCCGACTTATTGGGTGGGCTCACCGGTGAGTATTGCATACACCCTATTGAAAGGGGGACGGGACGAAATTTTGAAAATGTAGGTTGCTAAAACTGCATTTTGAGGCTTTCTGGTGCGTTTTTATAACAACGCTGAAGAGTATACAGGGTGATTTTTTAAGTGGGCCACCATTGGTATCTCAGAAACTACAAAAGTATAACAAACTTTAAATGGGGGACCTTCCATACTTTTTGCCTAGCACTAAAAATAGAATATTAAAATTTCCAAATATTTAAAATTTAATTTACAGTATTTAAATATCAGCTACTTTTTTCAATATGGCGGCCAACTTAATTTTTCAAATGTTGAATTTCGATTTGGGACACAAATTTAAGACATTTTTATTCTTTTGTGTTTTTTCCTAAACCCAACCGTGTTTATGAGATACAGCCTCTCAAACATTTTCTATTTTAATTGAGCCACCATTGGGATCTCAGAAAGTATTAATTTTACAGCAAACTTTAAATGAGAAACCTTTTCTTGTTGTTTGAAAAATTAAAAATTATGTAGTTAAAATATTTCTAAATGGCCGCCATTTTACAATATGGCGGTCAACTTTGAAATTTCTTATGGTAACCCCTATTTTTTATGACGGATTTGGGTTTAACATGCAATTCTAAGACTTTTTTATTCTTAGTGTTTTTTTTATAAACTTAACCGTTTAACCGCTAGGAGTGCTGAAAGTTTCAGAAACTCTTATTTCAACAATTATTAAAGAGGCATGTTTTACCCTTTGCAAACAATACAATTTAACTCAAAGCACAATATTTTGTACAATGGAAAATTAAAAAGCTTTGGACATTTCACAAATACTTTATTTTATACAAAAAACGTACACGATTTTTTAACAGTAGCCGGGCAAGTTTAAGCCGGTGACGGTGACGCAGCCTATTCCTGCAGATATTCCTGCCGATATTCTGTAGATGCATTACGACACGACAGTCAAAATATTGGGGGGGGACCGCCCCAAATTATATTTTTGGAGGGGCCCGAGCCCACCCAAGCCCCATGGAGTCGGCGCCACTGAACCACTTTAACCTTCAAGATCTCGCATGGATGGTATTTTGACCACCTTTTATTAAAAAAATACACTTTACTTTAACTGTCACATCTAGCCACACAAAACCAATAGGTATTTTTTAATTACATATTTAGTCGCTAGATGTCAGTCCCAACAAAATTCTAACCAGCATTCAGGTTCAAGGTTAATCACTGTTCCGTACAGACTTTCATGAGTACATCCACTGATCCTTGCGAACACTTGTGTTAAAAACATTTCACTGCAGCGATAAGACGAAAACGCAAGAAAATATTTCAATTATTTTGAGTATTACTGCATTATATTTGGTATATTTATGTGGGGTTTTTTGGCCAAAAAGGGGGTTGTTTTCAAAACCTTTTTTCATGCATCCATACAGGCCTGATTGACATGATTGGTGCAAATTTGTTCGAAATTGATCGAATAGTTTTCTCTCTAGCTAATTATAATAATATTTATTAGTTACTCTCCTATTTTAATGTATCCCATCTCCTACTTGAATACAATTATGAAGTCACAGTGAATCTGTTTAATAATTTAAATATGTTTGTGAGAAAGTATGTGCCAGTTTTTGGTATTGTTTATTTATTTTATTTATTTAATACACTCACGTTTCCCTTGAAATTCTTCTACGCACTCGGGTTGAGAACCCCTGTTATGTAATTAAAGAATACCTAGATATCTTTTGTGTGGCTAGATGTGTCAGTTAAAGTAAAGCTCATTTTTTTTTTTTAAAAAGGCTGCCAAAATGCGAGCGCTTGAAGGTTAAATCTGTTTTAAAAATTTTTAACTGCAAAATGTTTTAATTTTAAAGTTATTTGTATACTTTTGCAAGAGTATTCCTTTATAAAAATGCTGTGAGGCTCTCGCACATGAACTTTCTTAGGTTCTAGAACTGGTGATTTTATGCAGGGTCGTAGTCAGACCGGTTTTCTCGGGTCATTTGCCCGGGGCCTCCTCAGATGGCTTTAGGGGGGCCCCAGCGGGAAGAAATCACTAAGTCTACACATAAGAAAAGAAAGCTGCTGATGTTATAACGTTAGTTCTTGCAACATTAGGTATAAAGTGATGGCGAAGTTGAGATTTGAGGAATGCTGACCATGACGCTGGCCCTATGAGAATGCTATGAGTCATCGCCCTTCTATAATAAACACTCATAAACACAACGTAGCATAGCACAACTCCCTCTCCACCCCTGCCCCCTGCACTCTCACTGTCTGTACTTTTCTTGTCTTATGCTTAGTTTACCCAATCCCCACCCATTTAGTTCTTATTCTTCGTACCAGCACAGACAAGATAATAAATTAAGGATGGTCCCACCATTCCTAAAGTGTAAAGAGAATTTTTCCCAACAGCTACTAAAACCAAACTAAATTAGTTAAACACCTGACTCTCTCAATGCGATTGCTCGAATGCATACTCCTACGTGCAACCATTCGACCAAGACTGGCGGACTGGGAGTTATAAGGTAAACCACAAGCGATTGTTAGAACAATACTATTGTGAAAGGGGTCTGGTGAAGAACTTTTGCCCAAGGCCCAGGGCGGTAGAGGGGGGGGTGGTAAAAGCTGACTACTGCCCTGATTTTATACTTTGCTCTCTTTGCATTTAATATATTACATGATTGGCTTTGAGGTTATAAATCGTTTAAAATGTATGTATTTTTACAATCCTTTGAAACCAATTAGGCCTGCAAACATACAATTGTATTTTAAAATATCACTAACTATCTTGGCTTCTTGGTCTAAACTATTGCTATTTTATCATAAAAGTTTGAATTTCAATTAATTTATAAATACAGGCCTACTGAAGAAAAGTTGAGTGAATTTTAAAATTAACAATAATATAGTTTTTGCCTAAATTACTACATTTTAAATATTTGGGATTAAAATCATTCATTTAAGGGTCGGCTCTAGCTGTCGGCCATGTTGGCTGACACTCCATAAGACCAATGTTAAATTAAAATCCAAATTTTTCCTTTATTTTTGATCGGATAGTTATGAACGATATGTCATTTTAAAGCTATGGCCAATATGCATGCAAATGGCTTTTCCAAAACTAAGAAAAACATTTTGTTTAATATTTATTAACAATTTAAAACATTGATTTTTTTAAATGTTTAATGTTGTCACTATTAATTACAGCGAAAAATTACCAAGCCATTCGGATGAAGAATTTTCTCCCCAAGAGTTTGGTATGAAAAAAAAAAATGATATTTGAACAATTGCGGGTTTTAAATGGATTTAGGCTGAGCAATGTCCGTGTAACCTACCGCCGCTATAGGGTGATTTTAAATATTTATTTACGTTGTAACTATTAATTATAGCGAAAAATTACCAAGCCATTCGGATGAAGAATTTTGTCCCCAAGAGCTTGGTATTTTTTTAAAAACGCTATTTGAACAATTGCGGGTTTTAAATGGATTTAGTATGAGCAATGTCCGCGTAACCTACCACCGCTACGCTTGAGTCGCAGGTTGCTTTCTGTTTTACTAGAGCCGACCCTTAAGTAGGCCTATAATTAAAATGTACGATCTTTTGTTTTGATACCCCAAATTAATTTCAGGTCCTTGAGTAAAATAGTAAATTATAGGCTCTGTACATTTATCATATCCCTAACACTATTAGACTCAGATATAGTTTGTTATTTGTAAATTTATAGTTTTATTTTAACATTTTAACAAACATATAACGCCCGATTTCGTCCACTGGCTTTAATACTTCAACAAATATTAAACGACTATCAAACTGTGTTCAACTAATGTACAGTACAATACACAAGCATCTACTTAGCTCCCTATGCTACATATTAACGCAGTACCCGCAGTGCATGAACGTAGACTATCTATTACTTATGTGACAGAGAGAGAGTAGAAACGATTTTCCTACTCTTTTCTTTCAACTGCCAGCTGAAAACTCTATCTTGACGTGTAAAAACCAGCCAAAAAATTTAAACGGTCTTTAAAAATAATTCTTTCCTTCTAGAACTACACAAAAAGTATTTAAATAGCTTATACTAATGACCATAGGTTCTTGTGAAATTTCATTACAATAAATGTTAATCTTATTTGTATTTTCACAATTACTTTATTGAGAAATGCCGACCCTGGTTTCACCAGCTACGACTAGGGGTTGTCGCGATATCGGGAAGTTTCCGATATTCGATATCAAGCTCTAATATCGATATCACGATATTATCGAAACAAAATATCGATACCGGAAATATCAAATGATATCGATATTATTTTTGTAAACATGTAAAATATAATAATATGGTAGGCCTAATTGTTTACTTTACTTACATCTGATGTATTTTGCTTGTATTCTGAAACACACTACAAACTAACTCTAAAAACTCAATCATTTTCGCGGCAATAAAATATTATAGAAATTAGGAAAAAAGAAAAGTTCAGAAATATTGGTAATTGTTTACTTACGTCTGACCAGAGGTTATGTTAAATTTTGCTTATATTCTGAAACTACACGTCAAACTCAAATACTAGAAGGGAGTTAAGTCTATGTTCAGGACGACAAGTTACTTTATATTGTAGACGGTAGGTTATTCTATGATCAAGCATGTTTTAAGTTCATATTAAGGTAGGTTAAATACAAACATAAATGTTTAGAAACTGAAAAACATTCTGTGATAGTAAAGGTTGAGTAAGTGCCTTGTATTTTTATTTTTAGCAGTTGCAATTCTGTTGTACAAAAGAACGTAAATGCTACAGTATACACCAAAAATATCGAATTCCGATATTGTGATAACATAGAATCTCTAATATCGATATAATATCGGAAATATCGAAACAAAAATATCGATATTTATTAATAATGATAATATCGCAACATCAATAGCAACGACATTATCGAAGGCAGTTTCTGTTCTGAAGCTGTCGAAACCGTGGTTGGCTCGGCTCAATAAATTGTGAAAGTACAAAAAAATTTATATGTTTTATAAAAAGAAAACATCTACTTAAAATTAATTGAAATCAAAATAATTAATACTAAATGGAAATACTAATTAAATGCTTAATTTGTTAATATACAACTTACAAATAATAAACCTACCTCTGCAATATTAGCAGTGTAAAACTGGTACAGAGGTTCATCTGCAAACGTCAACTGGAAATCCGAACCTTGACTAGAACCTGTCAAACAAATGTTAAATCAATTACACTGCATCAAATGTAGGACGATATTTACAAAGCCTAGATTAAAACTTGGTTTATTAACCGTTTCAGGATGCTTAATACACCCTCAAAGGAGCATGGCTTTTCAGGAACGGCTTCGATTATACATCCTCAAAGGAAAAGAACAGACTGTCCATAAAGGTCATTGTCGTAAGGTGAAGCCTTTGATTACTATTTGTAGGCGGGGTGACAAAAGGCGTGACTTTGAGTGGCGACAAACAACCAATATGTCAGACTTCAGAAGGCCAATGCAGACACTGCAAGGACAGCTGCGGAAGCTTCAAAGGAAGTGTGTCATGTGTGCAAACACCAAAACAAAGCCCAAGAAGAGAAAAGACAATATTTGAGTGTGTGTAATGTAAATCAGGCTATTGTGTTTATCCATGTTTCAAAATTTACCATACCAAGAAGGTATTTTAATTTTTAATTGTTAAAGTGTTGTATTTTTCTGAATATTTTGTGTTTTTACTCTATAGTAAAGTAAAACTAAGTCACATTGTAATTTTTTAAGTTTTTTTCCTACTCCTTAGCAACAGTTTTATGTACTTTTTATCTACTCCTTAGGGACTGATAAAAACAAACATCTAAGAAATATTGATATTATCATAGATATGAAGATGACATATTAGTTTTATGCCATGGCATGAAAAGACAAATCCACACCTTCGCAGCATACTTAAATAACATACACCCAAATTTAAAATTCAAGACCTTATCATAGCAAAATTAAATTCGTTTTAAAATATACCATAAACTAACCACCACTGACCAAACTATACATTCATTTTCACACCATATCCTAAAAAAATGCAGCTTACAACACCCTAGTCCATCGCCTTTTAACTGTCCCTCTTGACAAACCAGATTATGACCGTGAATTAACACCACCAAACACATTGCCTTGTCCAACGATTATAATAGCACCCTGATCGACAAGCTTATCAAAAAAATTTATAGAGAAACATTTAAGGCTAATAAACAAAAACAAAAATATGTTTTCTTAGAATACGGATCGTTGTTGAACAACACCTTGCACAATGAAGTTTCAAACACAACATCGTATAAAACATCCAACAAGCACGAACGCTTACTCAACAAACACCACAACAACAGTGAACCTGATTCAGCAAAAAAAAAAGAAAAAAAAGAGGATTTACCAGCTTACTTGCAACGATTGTCCGTGTTTCTATATAGGCCAAACAGGCCGCCCTTTCATGAAAAGATTCGAGGAACGCTAACCCAAAAATGGACAGCTTTTGACCCCCCCCCCCCCGCAATATAATTTCGCTGAACACCTAATAAATAAACTCCACGGCTACAGTGACTTCTACATGAACATGATGTATGTAAAAAAGGCCGTTACATGAATTCAAGGGAGGAGTTTGCTATCTAGAGAGTTTCAAAAATTGAGACACAACACTTGTTGAATGATAAACCAACATTTTGTTTGACAACTTAATGTGTCGGATAAAGAAAGAGATTTCCGATTGCATACTGCAATATGTTCAACGTCAAATACGGGTGGTACCATGGCCAGCATAACTTAACTAACCCTCGCCCGAGCAACATGTGGACAATTAAAGAACTTTACTTGTGCATTTTATGTGTTGTGTACTCGTGACTCATGTGTGGTAATTGTATTTACGATGACCTTACTAGTGAAAGAAATGGTTTCGTTTATTTAATTAATTATTGCGTAATTTATGTGACCGAAAGACGAGGTAACCCGAAACCGCTGTCGTCACAACTACATATAACAAGGATTGAATATACTTGAACAGATAAGACGTGAACAGTTAAATTCATACCTATTTTTTATATTCGTCCAACACTGTCCTACACTTTCGACAACTTCGTATTGTTCAATAAATCTCAATCAAATTCATCAAATGACTTCATTAAAAAAAAAACACTATCAACAAAAATTTTGATAATTTCACTATTTTGTAAATATTCCCGACTCGTTTTTACTGTAAAATAAAACAATCAAACGAGCCGAATGTAAACACAAACAGTATTGTTGTTTATTAGTTTGATTGAAATTATTCAGGGCTGCCAACATGTAAAAAAAAATTCCTGAATCATAAGGAATTACAAGAACAACATCTAAAGACTGTTAAGTGCTGCTGTGGATTGATAAATGGGAATACCACATCGACTGCGACTAGACGGAGTACGTCCGTCTAAATCATTTTTTACAAGACTGTTGAAGTAAAACATATGAGTATTTCAGTACTGAAAATTATTTACCATGATCTGATGCAGAATCAGTACTAGGCCAACTTATATCCAGATACCAGTTGCTGTTTGTTACTTGGGTCAGACGTTGTTGGCCTTCTGGAAAAACAAGAAACGTGCCAGTTTGTTAAAACAATTTCTTCCTGTACTTTCACTATTACAATCATTTCATTTAACTGTATCCCTAGTTCAGTAATCGTGCGCAGAGCACAAGAAATGTTTGGTTTGATTACCTTTGATGACCTTCAACTGTGAAATCTATTTTGTATTTTAAATAAAGTCTTTCAATTGAAATATTTTACAATCTCTTTACACTTGGGTTTAGCTTTAACATATTTCTTTACATATTTGACCCTCTATGATTTGAGTAATGGACGGGTAGGCAAGGTAAAGTTTTAAACATTAAGGTAATTTATTTATATTCTTAAAATCGGATGAAGGTAAGTTGTTCTGAAGAAAAGTTGATTTCTTAGATTTATTTACATCACTTTCTGCGACCTACAAGTAATTCAATAACGCGATGAACTTCCAAAATTAAGTTTATATATTTTAGGGTTTCCACCAACTGTTTAGGAAATTGGTTTACTCACTATACAAAATTGGCTGCCTGTGTAAACAAAATACATTAGTAGAGTTTGTTTGCACCTCAGTCTTCCAGCCCCTGCTCACACTTTTGCTCCACACGTGGATTTTAACCAAGTACTTTTATGGTATTTCCCATTTTGAGCGATTTTGGGGAAACCAGACGGGCTATAAGGTCGTGTAAAAAAACAAAATTTGCAGAATATTATTCTTTATTTTTTTTTTAGATAAAATCCTAAAAAAGTTTCATTTTAGTACGAACAATCTCAAAAAATGTTTACTTCCGGTCAAAAAATGTACTTCTGGCTGTTGGATTTCTTGGCTAACGAACTCTTCTGAGTGACTTTAAAAACCAACGTAAGTATCAAATTGGATGTAAAATAGGCTGTTAGAATACGAACACATACAATGGGGTACCCAAAAGTAACTGGAATTGCACTGACGTGGGCGAGGCTTGTGTAGTACTCATTCCTACCGCTAGGCATGTATAGTGCAGCTCGTCGCCAGTTCAGTGAGACCGGTGTTGTCGACCTGGCTTGTTTTGTTCGTCTGTAGTCATAATTTTCACTGGTGCTGTTTTGTTCCCTTTTCATTTTTTATGATGCCGAGTTTAAGTGAACAACGTTTGGCTCTGAGATTTTGCTTCCTGCTCGGTAAAAACGCCGCTGACACTGTTTTAATGTTGAAAGCAGCTTACAAAGGCGATGCTGTGGGAAAAAATCAAGTGTACGAGTGGTTTGCTCGGTGACATGTCGATTGAGGACAGACCTCGTTCTGGACGTCCATCAACTGCCCGAACAGATGAAAATGTTGAGAAAATTCGAGAACTTGTACTCGCAGACCGTCGACAGACTATTGTTAAATTTTCAGAGATTAGTGGGGTGGGGTATCTTGGAGTTCGGTTCAGCGAATTTTAACCATTTTTTGGAAATGAAAATGTTTGCTGAGAAGTTTGTGCTTCAGGTTCTGACTAGTAATCAAAAAGAACGTCTAGTTAAAATATGTTGTGTTTTGAAAGAACAGCAGGAAACTGATCCAGATTTCCTGTCGAAGGTCATTACTAGTGATGAGTGTTGGTGCTATAGTTACGACCCCAAAACAAAGCGTCAGTTAAGTGAATGGAAGACCTGTCACTCCGCCCAAAAAATGTCGTCAAATCAAAAATCAAGGCAATGATCTTTCTTTTTTTTTTGATGTGAAGGAGTTTTTTTCCACCAGCTCAAAACGTTAATCAAGCTTTTTAACAAAAAGACAAAAAAGACCCAATTTGTGGCAGAGAGGGGACTGGGTTTTCCACCACCACAATGCACCTGCACATACAGCCATCTCTGTTCGCCAGATTTTTGCAAAAAATGGCATGGTTTTCCGCTGCCCCACACACCTTACTTACCTGACCTGGCTCTGTGTGATATTTTTCTTATTTCCACGTATGAAAAATTGTATAAAAGCAGGAAGCAAAATTTCACAGCCGACGTTGTTCACTTAAACTTGCCATCATAAAAAACAAAAAGAGAACAAAACAGCACCAGTGAAAACTATGACTACAGATGAACAAAACAAGCCGGGTCAAAGACACCGGTCTCACTGAACTGCCGACGAGTTGACTATACATGCCTAGCGGCAGGAATGTGTACTACACAAGCCCCACCCAAAGTAGTGCAATTACGGTTACTTTTGGGTACACAATCGTCGGATATACATAAACATTTTAATGACACCCCAAAACGTGTTCTGAGGGCCATGATCGGTGCTCATTGTTTACTCCCGACCTTATGTCTCACCAAAACAGTTATTAGTTATTGCAATAGCTCATCTTTCCTATGGAAATTCACTAAAAACTGCATGATGTGACAGCCGAACTTAATTAACTTTGTTTTATTCCTAAACTAAAACAGATAACATAATAATACAGTTGTTATATATTTAACTAGGGGCTCTGCCCCTGGACGCTTCGCGTCCCAACCCCGCCTCAGATGGCTGGTTTAATTTGGCAGCTGACTCAAACTCATTACACATTATCTCCATAAGATTAACATGGGAAATTTGAAGGCTTGTGGGCAGGGAGCTCCTTCTCGGGTGAATAGCGGCTAAACGGACGATCGGATCTTGAATCTGACGGGAAATTGTTAGTTTGAAATTAAATTTTCTACAACTTTTGTATTTAACATTTTTTGCTATCTCTTATCGTTTTCTTACAAAACGCGCTCAAAGTGGAATTTTTTTTTAAATTTAACTTTTCCCGCCTGTAAAGTGCCTTCAAAATTCAAAAATGTTAACTTTTATAAATTTTTCTCGTCGTGAGCTTTAATTTAAGCATGAGGTCGAGGGGTGTACGACTACGGGAAGTGCCTCATAGTTCATGTCAGTGAATGAATCAGAGAACCCGCCTAGCTTTATATAAGTAGAAAGACGTTGGGCGGAGCCTCCCTTCTCGGATGAATAGTGGCTAAATGGATGTTTGGATCTTGAATCTGACGGAAAATGAATGAATCAGTGAGCTTTATATAGATAGATTTCTTTACCTGCATAGGTGCCGTTAGTGTCAGTTTTGTCAAAAGTTGAGACCAATTCCTTAGTCAAATTACTCAACAACGACTCCTTTTTCCCTCCCTCATCCCCAGCTACAGCCGATACGGTGCTGATTCTTCTGCTAACATCTTCGGACGGAACTGACGTCTTCCTCTCTGGATCTTCTAAAAGTGATGATCTGTTGGACGCATTACCTGTATAATATATCCAGCATTATTTTAATTACAAACTCACGACGGTGACACTTTTTTTACAGTAAAATAATGAAATGTTTAAAGTGGGAGATTCATTTTGTAGTTCAAACTGAAAACAATTTATCACCCGATTTGCGGTTTATAAATTAAAACTGGATGGACTTAAACAATTAAGAGGCGTTGTTTTCAGGCCATAGATTCCAATGAAGAAATTAAAGCCAAATTGCTTTTGGATTTGACAATTTTAATTCCACAAAAAAACAGTTTCAAAATATGCATCTCTAAAAAATGACACTTCAATCCCAAGGTTTGTCAGTAATATTACAACGTAGTAAGCATATAACAGGTCTTCATCCACCTGAAGGCACATAATTAGAATAACGGTTTTCAAAGAAGTGAAGTGTTATCGGTCTTCGCAAAACATAAGACAATTTGTGCGATTCTTGGCTTTTTTATGTTTTTTTGTAGATTTTTATCTTTAACGACTGCAACAAAATGGCTACTTTTTAAGTGTGTAGGTTTTTGTTGTGTGCTGTGTTGCGTTTGACAATCAACAAGAATAAGAAGAAGGGATAACGCTGTGTTCAAAATTTCTTCATAAACAACCCAAAGCAAAGTAATATGAATTTTTAAATTGTATTTAGTTGCTAACTAATTTTTTAAGAAAATCTTTGTGGAATTAATATCCGCCGAGGTCTTTCAAAATAAAAAAGGGACATTTTTATTGTACTAACCTGCCATAAAAATTGCACCCTTGTAAAGATGAAAACGTAAACAAATTTGAATGAATGGGACGTGCATATAATGTGTGGTTGTTTAGGTGTTGTAAAGTAATATACCGGGTGTCTGGAAAGTCTGGAAACGGTTTAATATTTCGTATATAAGGAAAATTTGAAGGTAGATGTGATTGATGTACCTACTCTATGTAAAATAGTATATTTCATTACTAGTACCGAAAGTGGCACTTTCCGGTGCGCGCCCAAGTTTCACGTACGAGGCGAAGCCGAGTACGGGAATAATTGGAGCAAGTGCCGGAAAATCACTTTCGGTACAAGTTATGAACGGTACTTTTCATCACGACGCAAAAATACACACAATGCTGAAGAAGAAACCTCAGTAAAATGCAAACTATTATATTTCTCAATTAACATTTTTTTATAATAACAACACAGCAAAACTCATTTATACCTATTCCTGTTTTCGGTTTACATTGTTGAACAATAAGAACAGCTGATATAAATTGTAAGAATAAACGGCAAAGCGACGTCAGAGCGCGTAGCGGGCAAATGGAAAACTAATTGAGAGCAAGGGAAAACAAATTTAGAGCAAGGGAAAATCAGCTGATCGTTTTTCCCTTGCTCTAAATTAGAGCTTGGGAAACGATCGTTTTCGTTGCTACCAGCTGACATCGAAAGTAGCTACTTTCGGTACGGAGTGATGAAAATAACATTTTATTATGATTTAAAAAAAGTTATCCGCCATCTTGAATGTAACTTTGTTTTCTTAAATGGGAAGTTGGTCATGTGATAAATCATTTGATGTAGAATTTCAAAAGAAAACCAACAGTGAAATTTGCACATCCATATCTTTAACCAATTAAAAATGGCGTCCAAAAAACAACAAAATCGTGTTTTCCAATTTCGCCCCATTTTGCTGTAGTATTTTTTTTGGTTGTTCTAAGTAATAATAATAATAATAAATATACAAAAATAATAGTACAGCAAAATGGGTCAAAATTGGAAAACACGATTTCGTTGTTTTTTGGCCGCCATTTTTAATCGGTTAAAGATATGGATGTGCAAACTTCACCATTGGTTTTCTCTCAAAATTCTACATCGAAATGATGTATCACATGACCACTTTCTCATTAAAAAAAAACAAAAACAAAGTTACATTCAAAATGGCGGTTACACGATGGCGGATAAATTTTTTGAAATCTTAATAAAATAGTATTTTTACATAGAGTAGGTTCCTCAATCACATCTACCTTCAAATTTTCCTTATATACGAAATATTAAACCGTTTCCAGACTTTCCGAACACCCAGTATATGACCCTTGACACCAGCTGGTCTATACACATGCGACCGTATCTCTTTGGGCTAAAGAAAAAGATACCAGGCTTTGGCAAAAACTTGCTGGTAAATAAGTTAGTAAGAGGTCCAAATCAAAACCTCACAAAGCCCATCTTTATGTCAAACAGGAATACAATTAAGGTGGCCCCATTTGACTGAGTATGGCCCATTCAGGCAACATCTACAAAAATGAGGCTTTTCAATGAACATCCCAATGTTGATGTTCCGCAAGGACTGCAGAATGTGTGGGGTTCTAGATGGTAGGTATAGGTATATAATAATCGATACCGACCAGCTCGGTGAGATAAATCTAGCTTTGTGGGGAAGGTCTTCTAGCCTGAGTGTGACTGGGCCTTTGGCTCTCTTCATAAAGGAAAACAATATTGTATCGTGCATTATTTCAACAAAGTACTTACTTGTAGGATTTCTTGGAGGTGGAGGTGGTGGAGGTGGAGATGAAGGACGTATCATGGAGGCGGTGCTGAGACGACGTGGATCCACTTTACTCTCACCACTAAAACAATAATTTGAATTTGTATACTATACGTTGGTGAAACAGTATAGATTTAAGTATACAATTTTCACCTCTTATAATATAGTATCTGAATTTGTCAGTTTTATCATTTTTACAAATCAGGTTTAACTCGATGTACAAACGGTGCTCACAATGAACATTTGTAGGTGAGTTGATCTTTCGTTTGATTTATTATTTATAATTGTAAGTTATATACAGGGTGTCCCCGAACTCTCTGGACCCCTTTTGTGGATATGTTCCTGGGATCCAAACAAACATATTTCACAATATAAACATGGGACTATGGTGCTTATTTTTCATCTGTCTGTCTGTATGTGTTTTTTACAAAATACTTAATATTTTTTGAATTAGAAAAGATATTGAGCTCAAACTTTGTATACTTCTTGCTTAACCTTTTATCACTGTACGAAAAATTAGAACATTATTTTTAATATTTTCAAAATGGCAGCCGTTTATAATTTGTAATATCAAATATCTCAAAAACCGCTAAATTTACAAACAATTTACAAAAGACCAAAATGTTTACTTTTTTAATGGCAAACACAATGGTTTTTTATTTTGTCTGTAGCTCAAAGGATAATAGAGATATTGACAAATAAACGGTACCAGGAACTGGCACATACTTTCTCACAAACATATTTAAATTATTAAACAGATTCACTGTGACTTGTAGGGTGGGGTAGGAGAGGTGATTTTGTATTAAGTTGTTTTCCCATAAAAATCCATATAATAACGGAAAAACCAACTTTTCTCAAAAACGGCTCGAACGATTTTGATTAAAATTTTACAGTTTATAGTACTTTAGGTCCCTAATAAACTATATAATTTTAATCAAAATCGTTAGAGCCGTTTTTTAGAAAAATTGATTTTTCCATTATTTTAAGGGTTTTTATGGGAAAATTACCCTTAAAAATAAAAAATTCACAAAAATGAAAAAAACGCCTGCAGATACCGTGGATTAGTACCTCCACACCAAATTTAATCAAAATCGGACGACTGGTTTAGGCTCTAGGTCTGATAACATCCACACAGACACACCTACAGACACACACTCCGTCTGAAAACTGTCTGAAAACACATACTGTCACTCCGAAAACCACTTTTTTAGGTTCAGGGGGACCCAAAACGGATATTTCCACCAAAAACTCAAACTCGAAAATTTTGACAAATACAATACTTTCTCCATGGTATAGGAGGAGAAAGTAAAAAAAGGAAAATGTATTTCTTGGTAGTTGTCAACAATACCCACAATTACTCTAGAAGCAAAATATTTTAAAGTTATTATGAGCTAAACTAATAAGTTATGTACATAATGTTTCGAGCTCTTTCTAAGCTGATTCCACTAGCAAAAAATAATAAACATGTTGATATATTCATAGGTCTGGAAATGCTTCATAGAGCTGGCAAAAAATTTCACCCGTGTTTCAGATTACTCTCAGAAACGAATCAATATTGAAATATGTAGGGCGTTAAATAAGGGGTTAATATGTAAAATGAGCAGATAAATTTAATAAAATAGGTCCCAGTTCTGTAACTGCAGTAATTGTTGCGATATTTGACCCAAAACGCAAAATTTGGTCTTAATAAACAGCTAATACTTTATTTGTAAACATGGTCACATTGTTATTATTTCTCATTTGATTTTCTTAAATAAGCTGCAGTTACATTTGTACTTAAAAAGTGGATATTTTATAATTCAGTAATTTATTTTTAAAGATTTGAGATCTGTGAGTAATCTGAAACACGGGTGAAATCTTTCGCCAGCTCTCTCTAACGAAGCATTTCCAGACCTATGAATATATGAACATGTTTATTATTTTTTGCTAGTGGAATCATCTTAGAAAGTGTTCGAAACATTATGCAAATAACTTATTAGTTTAGCTCATAGTAACTTTAAAATATTTTGTTTCTAGAGTAATTATTCTGGGTATTGTTGACAACTACCAAGAAATACATTTTCCCTTTTTTTGTCAATATCTCTGTTATCCTTTGAGCTACAGACAAAATAAAAAAAACCATTGTGATTGCCATTAAAAAAGTAAAATTTTTTGCCTCTTGTAAATGTTTTGTAAAGTTAGCGGTTTTTGCGATATTTGATATTAAAAATTATAAACGGTCGCCATTTTGAAAATATTAAAAATAATGTTCTAATTTTTCGTACAGTGATATAAGGTTACGCAAAAAATAGGTGTACAAAGTTTGAGCTCAATATCTTTTTTACTTCCAAAAATATTAAATATTTTGTAAAAAACACAGACAGACAGACGATGTTGTTTGTTTGTCTGGATCCCAGGAACATATCCACAAAAGGGGTCCAGAGAGTTCGGGGACACCCTGTATAATGAATACTACATAGCCTTAAAACCCTGATGTTCATTTTGAAACACCAGTATTTACGTTATTTGTCAATATAGAAATTTTCCCTAGCATATATTGTGTACAGTTTTGTTACATATTTCCACAATACAGAGTTTCCTATTTAAAAGTAATGATTTTCATCCAAACTATGCTTACACATTGCATACTTGTCAGGCCTATCCTATATATTAAAACACAAAATTAAAAATATTTTGGAAGAACGTGTGAGACTTCCACTAGACCCATTTACACGCGGGTGGTGTCAAATGAAAGGGAATAACCCCTATATTTGCACATTTTACCTTAGATTTTGGTATCTGGTCATAACTATTTTAAAAAAACAAGATTAAAAGTTTTCTTATGGCAATTCAACATGGGGTAAAATTTCAACTTTGCACTTCTTTGACGAGTTCACTTGAGGTTTCCAGTTTCCACTGAACTGGTTTACACGCGGTTTGTTTTAAATGAAAGATCAATCACTCTATATTTGCTCAATTTACTTATATTTTTGAAATAATTTCATTTAGAATGTAATAAAAGAACTTTTTAAAACATATTTTATCATCATTTTAAGTTTCCCTAACCAGCTGATTATTAAAACACGTGATTGTGCATCTAAGAACAGACAATTTAGAAGCAAAAGGAATCAGCTGGCATAGAGAAAATCATTAGTGGCCAGTATCTTTCAACGAACAAATTCACAGGATCAAGTTGGACGTTAAACGCATAGCGTCTAACAGCTGTAATACCAATAAATAAGCAACATTATGAAAAACTAAAAAACAACAGTTGAAAGATGAAACTTATATCATTCAAAAATGTGTACAAAAACAAAAACCATTTGTGTATGTTGCCGATAAGGCAGGTAAAATAAATTAAACATAATTTTAGGTTAGGCCTAGACTGATGAACCAATTTGAACGTATTTACATTCATTACCATAGCAGCAACCAATTGAATAAAATAACAGATAAAACAGTTGATTCGGATGTCCAGCTTTTAGTACAAAATAATATTTTAAGTTAGGCCTATTATACTGAACCAACACATGTTTCAACACACACAAACCAATAAAAACTTGCGTTAAGGAATTTAAAAATAAGAAAAACCTATGTTACATCCTAATTACAAATAAATAAGACATAGTAGGTCTATTTATTGATGGTAATTGATAGTGAATAACTTTTTGGTTAGGTTTTTGATTAAGTGCAGGCCTACACCTGAGCCTTACTGGTTCTTTTAACCTTTATTATAACTGCTGTTATAAAATATAAGAAATAATTTGATTTGAACATTTAACATTATTTACCATCTTAGTTTTGAGGTTATATTAATCCTACACCTTAATTATAAAAAAACATAACATATGTTGGGCCTTTTCTGTTATATCCCCGCATTTACAAACTATTTTCTAAAACTATTTTTTATAGAATGAGGACTAATCGGGAATGTCCAAATGACTATTTATAACTACTCCATAACATATAAGGAAGGAAGTTTCCAGTTTTTGTTGATATTAGATAAGGGTTATCGCAAACATGTAACTTTACTATTTGACTCTAGCCTAATATTTTGGCAGACAACGACGTTGTTTTACATTTTACTGTTAAATGTTGAATACAGGTAAACATACTGTGACTAAATAGATTAGGTTAGGACCTTTTAGGTATTTTTTTATTATTATTTTTGCATTTTTGTTGCCATAGCAAAATAGTTTGTAAATGCGAGGATATAACTGAAAAGACCCCTTATGTTTTTAGAAGGTTGGGGTGCAGTGCAGAGCACTCAGGGGTCTTCCCTAGTTATATTTTATTTAAGAAAATTGTTCTTTAGCTTGTATGTTCTGTATGGTTCTTTTGGTTTGGTCTGTGTATTTCTTTGGACGTATTTCACAGCTTATACAATAAACTTTGGACTTGTCCTTTTCTTGAATTTTATCTTTAGAATTTCCTAACATTTAACCAAAATGTTTTAATCTTTTTTACGCAGTACGTCCGTAAGCAAAAGACATGAATTAATTACAAAATCATCTATGCACTAAAAGGTCATATGAGGTACTTACTAATTTGTAACTTCTGGTACTTTACGCTTATCAGAATCCTCATTTGTTGAATTCAAATAGAACGTAGATTTATTTTGTGCAGGTGGTTTGAATTTGCTTTTAAACGAAGGCCAACGTTTTCTGCTTAAGCTGGTAACTGAGTTGTTCCCCTGGCCTAAACATAAGTGTATAAATAATGTACACATGACTGTACAATTTAATTTCATATTCTAATTTACCCTGAAACAATATGAAGATAAATGGACTAGTGAAAGGTTTTGTTGTTGTAAGAAGATGTGCTAATGAAAGATCAGCTTAATTCTTTTTCCAACACCAAAAATACAGTTAAAAAACTCCATTTTATTCATTTACTCATCTGCCGACAATATATTGATTGTATAAGCAATGTCAAAAAATATAATCAAATTAAATTACAGCCAGTTACAAATTTTAAAATGTACAGAAAACAAACATGTACCATTTCTTAAAAAAAGACTAAACATAACTAACATAGAAATAAAAAAAAAACAAAAACAAAAAAAAACTTAACAAAACATAACATGAGGTCGCAACAATATATGACTCTATCTGTGCCACGATTATTCTGCCGACTTTGGCTGAGAAACTCCTCAACTGAGTAGAAAGCAGGTAATGACGTTTAATCCTGAAGTTGTTTGCAATTTTGTAAAAGGGGATAGTGAACTTTTTTAAGTCCATTGTAGATCATTTCTTTTCTTATGTTATGCCGTATTTATATTTGTTGTGTATAATGACGTTAAAGATATACATATACGGGAAGCTTAATATTGATAAATTCTTAACAACAGTCAAGCTGCTCTTTAATAATTGTTTTTTACTTTCTCCACCCTATACGTAGTATATGGAGAAAGTATTGTTTTCGTAAAAATGTTCGAATTTGAATTTTCAGTTGAATTATCTGTTTTGGTGCTCCCAGAACCCCAAAAAATTGTTTAGTGCAATTATCTGTGTTGGTGCTCCCTGAACCCAAAAATATTTGTAGTGGAATTTT
The DNA here is from genome assembly GCA_018207615.1 of Philaenus spumarius. Classification (NCBI taxonomy): domain Eukaryota; kingdom Metazoa; phylum Arthropoda; class Insecta; order Hemiptera; family Aphrophoridae; genus Philaenus; species Philaenus spumarius. The sequence continues at coordinate 119,356 of JAGFPH010001011.1, read as the reverse complement.
TTGTTTTGGTGCACCCTGAACCCAAAAAAGTGATTTTAACGTGGTGTCTGTCTGTCAGTGTGTCAGTATGTATACACGACCAGAGGGGACACTATTGGTCCGATTTTCATGAAATTTGGTATGTAGGTACTAAACCCTAATATCTCCAGACGTTTTTTTCATTTTTTGGAATTTTTAATTTGTAAGGGTAATTTACCCCTAAAAACCAATAAAAAACGACAAAAATGCAAATTTCTCAAAAACGGCTCTAACGAATTTGATCAAATTTTCAGTATTTATACTGCTTAAGATGCCAAACAAAATGACACCACCCGCTTTTATCAAAACTTCGGCGTTTCATAATTATGGGGAAATGTTAAAAAATAAACAAGTTTATGTTGTCAATCTAGCATCACTGCGACGGCCGCACGGGGTAGCACCACGGTAGCGAGGACGGCCAGTAATTTTAAGGTCGCGCGATCGAATCCCGCCTGGGACTATAACTTTTTTATACGATTGACGTAGGTAGAATATTATTTTTTTGTTTTGTTCTAAAAAGTAGTAAATAAAATGATTAAAAACAATATTATTTTGACTACAGTAAGTTGGGAGAAAGTTTGTGTCAGTTAACTGATACCGTTTATTTTAAATTATTTCTGTAACTTAAAAAATGTTGTATCTTAGAAGTTGTTATCTTTTAATTTACAGAAAAAAAAACTTCTTATGTTTGTCATTAAAAAAGGAAATGTTTTGTTTCTTGAAATTTTTTGTAAAGTTAGCGGTTTTGAGATATTTTATTTTACAAATTTTAAACCGCAATTTTCAAAATATATGAAAAAGTTTTGGTTTTTTGTACATGGGTGTCATACCAAATATTTATTCAACATATTTCCTACATCCAAAAATATTAAGTATTTTGTAAACAAAAAAAATGTTTCACAACTGGAAAACGAAGCATTTCCGAACCTATGTTTATAAGAACATTTTTCTTTATTTCCACTAGTAGACAGCGTCCTGAAATTTTCTCCATTTCTTCCTGAAAGATGAGCTATTGCAAGTGACCCTTATGGTGAGACCTAAGGTCAGGAGTAGTAAATGAGCACCGATCATGGTCCCCAGAACACATTTAATGGCACGTTTATATATATATATATGTTTTCGCTCTCTTAACCCTGTAAATGGCAGACTGCACTTTGGGATGCTCTCTCGGGCATAGAACGCAACAAGCTCGAACAATAACGAGAATTTGCATATTCCGTTATTTAATACACTTAAAATGGTTTTAAAAAGAAAACGTCACAGTTTTTATCTATGCCCGATTCAATACATTTAGATTTCATAGGTTGGTACAACAAAGCTTTACAACTGAACAGATTTCAGAACATCACCCGTCCTAGTTGACTTCAGTTATAACATTTTTTGTGTGTTATTTTATGGTTATTACAGTTTATAAAATAGTGTTATATTGTGTTTTTGTTATAAATAAATAAGTGTTGATTGTATTTGAGTGAAATTAGGCTTATAACGATGTACTAATAAAACGATAAGTGAAGAAATAAGATAGCCTAGAAATAAGGTTTTAGGTTAAATTGCCAATTTGATATTTTGATTTTTCATTACAAAATGTAAAGTTATTTGAAACTGGGTAGAATGCTATTCGATTCTACATTTCACTCTCAAATTTTTGGTATAAAAAAAAAAACATTGTTTGAAGTAAAAAATGTTTAGGCCTAGTCACTTTGAACTTAGTCTGATTTGCAGGTTATGTAGTAAAAACGTTCAAAGTGTTATTTTGAACTAAACAATTGTGAAATTGAAATATATTTTTACATATTTCTATTTAGAACTAAATTATAAAACTTTTGTGTATTTTGAAAAAAATTACAAAAATGTTTCACTATTTTTTATGTAGGCATTAAGTTTTTTTTCCGTTACTAAACATTTTTTGCTTTCTAAGCTAATAACTTATACAATTTCAAAAGAAACTAATTTTTAGTGGCATATTTGAATTTTTTGAAGTTTCTTCCACAAAAAAGCTATGGAACACTTTTGGATTGGGGTTCATTTACTATTTTTGGCGAATTTTTAAAAATATGCTTGCAAAACGCTATAAACGGGCTTTTCAATTTTAGCTTTAACCATGTCAGTTCTAGGGTTTAACGGACGTATTTTAAGTCCAATTTGGCCCATACATTGGTTATCTCAGTTACTAACCAAAAAAATTCAACAAGCAGAAGCATGTTTTTTCACTGGAAAAAATATTTTCTTAGATTTGTCGTACTAGAATGAAACTTTTTCAGGCTTTATCTAAAAAAAAAAATAATAATGTAGGCTTTTATTCTGCACATTTAAGTTTTTTACACGACCTTATAGCGCGCTTGGTTCCCCTAAAATCGATCGAAACGTAAAATACTCGGTCCAAAGCCACGTGGGAGATTTTACCGTGGAGACATCTTCTGGGGCGAGTTTGTACGCTGCGAGCGAAGCGAAGCAGTCCATAACCCGAGGCCGCAAGGTTGAGCACTGCGAGCGGAACAAAGCAGCGAGTGAGTCTAAGTTGGAGGTTTAGTTGCAAACAAATTCTACTAATATATTTCGTACACACAGACAGCTATTCAGGGCCTTTGTAAAGACCAATTTCCCAAATTGTTGGTTGAAACCAAAAAACATATAAATTTAATGTTGGAAATTTGCTAAACTACGTCAGCGGTCCAGCTGTGTAATCGAATTATTTCTTCTTGATCTCAATAATTTGTACTAAATAACTTCCTTGCATCAAAGTCAAAATCATCAATGTAATATTTTTACAAAGCAAACACAGATTAACCTTCATACCTTGATCATTAGAAGTTTGGTGCGAATGATCTGATCGTCCATGTTTTTTACCGATCCTCAGGCTTTTCCCCAACGACCAGTGTTTCCTCATCCGTTGGCCAGCTTGTTTCATGAAGCCATAAATACCCTCTCGTGGAGGTTCGGGCAACACGCGACTGTTCTTTTCTTCCTGAAACCAAACATTAATTGAGAAAAAATAGTAAAATACTTAAACAGTTTTAACAAATGTCCTCCACCATGTCCTGAATATACGATTTACACTAATACAGAAGAACTCTATTTTAATGAAAAAACTAAATTTTTAGTAAATTCTACAAAATTGATTGAGTCTTGCAGACCATGGTTTGCGACGGCATAGGCAAGGCAGCTTATCACAGACTAAGAAAAATATAGGAAACAGGCACATACATACTACAACAGAGAACAGTTATTTGGCTGACAAACAAAAGTAAAGGGAAAGGGTGTTGTGGGAGACCTATGGTCATAGGTAAAACAATGGTTTAACAAGTTCACAGCTACGTAAATTTCGTATTTCTTATGCTAGGAGCTGACCTTTTATTTTTTATATTTATAGCCTAAATGAGTAGAAATTACTTTATTTTTTTATTTTTGAACCTTTTTACGTAATAATCACTAATATTTTAAAGCGGACGCATATAGGCTTAAAATTGGTGTGCGAAGCACGCAATGCTATGTGTATTGAAAATACTCCCAATATGCGGATTGGTGTGTGAAGCACGCAATGCTCTGTATATTGAAAATTCTTCTCATACGGAGGTTGGCGTGCAAAGCATGCAATGCACTGTGTACTGAAAATACTCGCAATACGGGGGATGGCGTATGCACTGTGTATTGAAAATACACTCAATACGGGGGTTGGTGTGCGAAGCACGCAATGCTATATGTATTGAAAATACTCCCAACACGGGGGTTGGCGTGCAAAGCATGCAATGCACTGTGTACTGAAAATACTTGCAATACGGGGGATGGCGTATGCACGCAATGCACTGTGTATTGAAAATACTTCCAATACGGGAGTTGGCGTCCAAAGCACGCAATGCTCTGTGTATTGAAAATACTCCCAATACGTTGGCGTGCAAAGTATTTCCTCCAACATGTCCTGTTAGGTTAAACTTCAAGCCAAGTTTGAACTGAATCAATCAAACATTTCTCTAGATATGAATAATTGTACAAAAAACAAAATGGCACATATCTGGAAAATGAAGCGTTTTCGGGCCTATGTTTATACAAACTTTTTTTCTTATTTTTTGCTAGAATGAGCTTTAGAGACATAGTTCTGAATCACCCTTTATAAAGCACTTAAGTTAAATAAACAGAGCTTTTGAGCAAAAAACTCGACTTTCAGTCACATTTGCTGTACGACACAGCGATGAGAATCCAACATAACAAAGTAAATAAGCAAGGGTTATCATCCGTTTTAAAGTTTTCCTTTGAACGTCGAGGTGCGCGGCGGCAGAATGTTTGTTTAAAGTGATGTACATGTTTTTAGTGTTTAATGTTTGACGACCTGAAATGTGTGACTGTCTGATGATGCGACATAAGCCTCGAAACGTGTAGTAAAAGGAAATCTAGAAGTCACAGTAAGTACTTGATAACTTATTAATCATAACGTTTACTTGGATACTTATACTTGAAAATGAGTTTTAAATCCTTTTCATAGCTGTCAATAATAGAACACATCCATGAACTAGTTACTGTTAGGTTATCTGCCTGGGAAACAGTATAGATGGTCTGGAACTAATTGAGTCTGTGAAACCGTGAAATAGACCAAATTAGATGCTTCGACATTGGCCTGATAGACTCATCCATGTATTGTTACTTTCTAAACTTGATTTATGAAGTGCCTGCAACCTGTACTATTTTATTGAGCGGTTTATTAGTTAATTTACATATGCAAGTGTAGCGGTTACAGCCTTCGAGGTTAGTTTTGAAGGTCGTTCCAAAAAAAGTAGTTTTTAAGTTAAAGCCGTTTTCAGAAACTATCATGGCTACAACTTTCATGACTTTTTTTATTTGTTTATAAAAATATATATACTTTTTTTAGTAAAAATGTTAACTTTTAGAAAATTTTATGATGAATTTTCCGGTTTTCAAAAGTTTAACCAGTAAAAATCCTTGCACAAGAATGGTATATTTGATCAAAGAACTATATAGTTTTTGCATATACACATAAAAAACTAAACATTTATCTTCAATGATAAATGTTTTTATGCCATAGTTATCAAAATATTGTAATTATGATGTAGGCTAATTTGCACTTTAGATGAAATGTCATTAGGCCTATTATATTGTGAATAAAAGTGTTGTTACCTTGAAAAACACAAAATTATAAATAACTTATGGCCTACTCTTAAGTTTTTTTTTGGCCCAAAATATTAAACTAAGCTTTCCCCCAATTTTTTTTTTTGGAATGTTAAATAATAGGTGTAAATTTCAAACCTAAATTACTAAAAAAAACGTACATGTTCACAAAAAAATTCCAGACACCTTTTTTGCAGCTCTGTTGATTCCCTGATGGTCTCATCGGATGAAAGATAATAGCTAAGTTAAAGATAATAACTCTCCTTTTTTACTCTCTCCCCCCTATACGTAGTATATGGAGAAAGTATTGTTTTCGTCCAAATTTTCTAAGTTGAATTTTTAGTGGAATTATCTGTTTCGGTGCTCCCTGAACCCTAAAAAAAATGTTTAGTGCAATTATCTGTGTTGGTGCTCCCTGAACCCAAAAATATTTTTAGTGGAATTATTTGTTTTGGTGCTCCCTGAACCCAAAAAAGTGTTTTTAGAGTGGTGTCTGTCTGTCAGTCTGTCTGTATGTATACACGACCAGAGAAGACACTATTGGTACGATTTTCATGAAATTTGGTATGTAGGTACTAAACCATAATATCTCCAGGTGTTTTTTTTCATTTTTTGGAATTTTTAATTTTTAAGGGTAATTTACCCCTAAAAACGCATAAAAAACGAAAAAAATTCAAATTTCTCAAAAACGGCTCTAACGATTTTGATCAAATTTTCAGTATTTATAGTGCTTAAGATGCCAAACAAAATGACACCACCCGCTTTTATCAAAACTTCGGCGTTTCATTATATTTTTGATCCTCAAAGCACGTCTGAATGCTCCCAAGCCTTATATAACAACTGAAAAGCCATTTTGTTCAAATATACCGGTTCTGAAAAAACAGTGCCGTCATGAGAATCTCTAACAATTGTTTCTGTTGCTTAATTACTTTGGTGGCCGGTGTTTTTACACAAAATATATGAAAATTTATTTATTTTGTTTTCTGTTGAAAATGTTTATGTTTTTATTTGATATTCACACTGATATTGTTTTTACAAGTCTTAGTTTATCGAAATAAATAATTATCTGCTTTATCGTAGGATATATAAATGTTTTTATTCACTCGCGCATATAATCGTAGGACCAGCTGTTCAACATTCATCTACGGATGTAATCGATGTACCGTCTGGATTAGCACAACTTGTATCTTTCAGCACATTCGCCAATAACCTCACTTGTTTGATTTTAAACACCTTTCTAATTATTTACAACACCTTGCTTAATTAATAAACTATACACAATTTTGAAATCTAATTCTATTACAATCTATATTACATGAATAAACTTATACGCTAATAATTTTTGAAATGTGAAACATTTCGAATTTTATTTTAGGCTCACGTCTGCTTGTAAATTAAATTTGGTTTGTATATAAAAAAAAAAAGGTAAGTTAAGTGTTATTTATTAATAATAAGAGTGTTTATCGTTATTTTATTATATATTTAGTTTCCTGATGTGAATTTATTTGTCCTTTGAATAATTTTGTCTAGATCGAAATTTTGAGGTTAAATTTAGGCTATCTTAATAATATTGTTTTACATTCTTTTAAATTGGTTTGCCAGGATCCTTTAATCTTTTACTAGTTTGTTCTTACTCAACTGGGTCAAAATGTTATAACTGGAACCAAAAAAGTAGTTTTTTGGTGATGTCTGTCCGTGTGTCTGTTAGGATGTATAAGAGCTGGAGACCATACCAACGGTCTGATTTTGATGAAATTTGGTATGTAGGTGTAGTTCTGGAATATCTCCAGGCATGTTTTTCATTTTTTCAAATTTGGGATTTTTAAGGGGTTTTACCCCCCAAAAATGGCAAAAAAACGAGAAAAATCTAAATTTCTCAAAAACGGCTCTAACGATTTTGATAAAATTTGGCTTATGTGTAGCCCTTAATGTACCCTACCATATGAAGAACCGCATCTTTCTAAAAATTCTTGTTTAGGCAATAATAATATTAATAACTGATTTTTGGGGGTTTTGTCCAAAAAGGGAGTTGTTTTACAAAATTTTTTAAAACCTTTATTTGTACATCTATACAGGCCTAAATTGACATGTTTAATGCAAATTTGTTCGAAATTGATCGAATAGTTTTAATAATAATAATATGTATTAGTTACTCTCCTACTTTAATAAAATTATGAATCACAGTGAATCTGTTTAATAATTTAAATATGTTTGTGAGAAAGTATGTGCCAGTTCCTGGTACCGTTTATTACATGTATGTAAAGGGTGTAAAATTAGTCTTAAAATCCATATATTCATGGTTATTATAAATTAAATGGCTTGTGTAATGGGATATCATATTGTTGACATTCCTGTGTTGGGCAAATTGTACCTTAAAACGCTTCCCAAACTGCCTACTGGTTTGTCCTATGTAATTACAATCTCACTCTCCACAAGTTATTTTACAGACTCCAGTGTTTGTTTCAGCCTTATTTATGGTTTTCAGCCGGAGTATATTATAACTATACCTTTGTAATTATTTTTCTCAGGAACTAAAGGGAGGTTTCAGTGGCCAATGGAGCCTCTAGGTTTAGACGTTGAGGAAAAAATTAACTTTATGTTGTACTGGAATCCTTCACTCACCTTAGGTCGGACTTCAGCAGCGTCGTCTGCCGATGAATCCGAATCAAATGAATCATCAAAATCATCACATATTGTCGCATCTGTCTCTTCAACATGCTCGTACGGGTGCGGGCTGGAACTATCGGAGCCATCTATAACAAAATATTAATGTTAACCGTAATAAATTAAACGTATAGCACAGGTAATACCAATTTCCATTCTTTGGAAAGGGATTGGGAGGGGGGGGGGATGGAAAAGGGCTTCAGTTTAGGGGGGAAAGATGCAGCTTCAGAAAATACTTTTTAATACCTTGAATGTGCTTTCATTCCGTGTTTTGGGAAAATTGTTTTTGTGTGTTACGCTATTCTTGAAACTTGGTATTTGGTACAAAGGCTCTTTAAGCATAAAAATGATGTAACACAAATTTCCCCCCCCCCCCCCCCAAATGTTTTCACTTCTGACAGCAGTCCCACGACTGCCTGCTATTATTTATATTTTATATATATTCCAATTTTTCTGTTTAAGAACTACTATTTTTCTCCTTCAACCCCCCCCCCTCCCCCTAATTATCCTTGGGTTAATTAGGGGGGTTTAAAGGAAAAATAGTAGTTCTTAAACATAAAAATTGGAACATAAAAAATAAATAATAACAGGCAGTCGTGACTCTGCCGCCAGAAGTGAAAACTTTTTACCTTCATGTAGTTATAACTTTATTTTCGGGATATTAAGAAGTATTTTTTAAATCAATGTATTAATGTTGTAACGGAGCCTTAAATAACTGCAGAGATGCGACAGAGCCTTAAATAATTGTGGAGATAAGATAGAACCTTAAATAACTGTGGAGATGCGACGGAACTTTAAATAATTGTGGAGATAAGATAGAGCCTTAAATAATTGTGGAGATGCAACGGAGCCTTAAATAATTGCAGATATGCGTCAGAGCCTTAAATAAATACGGGAATGCAACTGTGTCTTAAATAATTGCAGATATGCGTCAGAGCCTTAAATAAATACAGAAATGCAACTGTGTGGAGATGCGACGGAGCCTTAAATAATTGTGGGGATGCGAATATCTTAAATAATGTAGAGATGCGACATAGCCTTAAAAATTTGCGGAGGTGCGACGGAACCTTAAATAATTGTGGAGAAGTGACGGA
>JAGFPH010001011.1:82949-103934 GCA_018207615.1 Philaenus spumarius | reverse complement strand
CAGTCAAGCAGATGTGTAAAACTACTGGTATATTATTTTATTTTACCAATCCATATATAAATAAACTAGCTGAATATCGTGTTTCGCTACAGGGAATTTGATTGTTGCATCACCATGATTCATAATTATTGTCATATTTTTCTCTCATTTTGTTTCATTTATTATTTATAGACAGTGAACTATAACATGTTTGGTATTTATTGTTCACTGAAAAACTAGATTTAAAAAAATAACGTAATTAAACAAATGTATGGTTACATTGTTAAAAATGACGACACGTTAACAATCCTAAACAAACTATATGCAGATCAAATAATTTCATTTTAATTGAATTTGTATTTTAGTAAACAGTATTGCTTGTTTTACACTTTAATTTCTTTAACAATAATTTACTTGGCTATTAGAAATGTTATTTACCTTATTGTAAAGTTTATTTTGTAAAAGTGTCATATCATAAACTAACATTATTAGTCAATCATGTAAAGATTAAGAACTTTTATTTTATCAGAGAGGAAAGATGTTGATGTAATGTTGTAAATTATAAACTACATTAACATAGATAAACCTCATGAAAATAGTATGTACTTGAACATATACAACATACATGGATCTGTGGTATATCCACTACAATCAAGATGGCTACTTTGTGCAAGACCTGTAGTTCACTACATTAATTATTATGAATCATTATTTATAATAAATAACTTTTGCTAAGTAATATAAGTGTTTTCATTATAAAGCATAATCAAGGTATAACCCTTGAATTATTTTAATAATTATTGGCTAAACAAACTTAAACCCTCTTTTACGTCTAAAATTATTTCATTTCAAGCACAATTTCGTATTACTTTGGTGAAATAAGAACTTCACAAATAGGCGATGATAACCACCCATGGTTTTCGCCTAAACAAATTAAAAAATAAATAAAAAACCTTCACAAATTTGAATTTAAGTTCTTGAATTATAGTTCTCAAAAGTTTCAAATTTTAAAATCATAACTGTTTAGTGATTCAAATTAATAATGTATCAAACATTTGTTCAGCAAATAAAATAAAACAAAAAATACAGAGTCCCTATTTTTAACACAACGGAACAGATCACTGCAAATCGGGTTTAGAAATTTTTCAAAATAACTGCCTTTGTTTGTTTCCTTTTGTTCTGCAGGTCACCTTTAGGTTTACTTCTGGGAAGTTTAGCAGGTAAAGAGTGTCATAGTAGTCATAGTATCTCATCCGTCCGATTTGTTTGTCATAATAGATTTATTACACTCCCATAGTACCTGCACTAGTCTATTTGTTGATATCTTGAATATTACTAGACTAGAAACTTTTCTTTTATAAACATGTCAACACATGAAAAATATATTGCATTATCAAAAAGCCGACGAAGTTAACAACATTTTTGCCTCTTGCCACTAAGAAATTGTTAAAAATATATTTTTCCACCTTTACGTTTGATATTTATCGACTAAAAATAATGTAAACTAGAAATTTAACTGTTTCAAGAAACTTCAATGCTTTTGATATCAATATGAGTTAATTGCTCTTATCCGAGTTTGATAAAAGTATATTTGGACTTCTTGCTTATCCGCCTTTCTTAGCTTTGTCTTATTTTCGCTTTACGCGTTTCGTGTAGACCCCATCTTCAGAAGCTTTGTTTGCTACTATCTATGCTCTGCAATTGTCTCCTACTTATAAATAGGAGAAAATAGCAGACAATTACAAAGCTTCTGAAGATCGGGTCTACCGGAAACGCGTCAAGCGAAAATAAGACAAAGCTAAGAAAGGCGGATAAGCAAGAAGACAAATGTTTCTAGCATCTTAACAGAAATAATAATAACAAATGTAGTGATTATATTTGGACTGTTAAAGTTTCTTTTGTTCAAATTACAGATTATTAAGTTTTTAATATTTTTGAAATAATACCATCACAACCAGCACAGTTGTGTTACGGTAGTTTAGGAGATAAGCTCGTCATCTACAGCGGAGACCGCATTAACATAGAAGGTGAATTATTATTTGTAGTTTACTGTGAAACTAAAGCTTTTAGCAATTTTTTGTTCAAACAGAAGCCTATAACTATATCTATTAAACGAATTGAATGAATACAATATATTGTATATTGACGAAATCTGGGCTGTCTTAAGTATGAATTTGTGTTTCGTTTACAGAAAATGGTCATCTCGTCCATTCATGTAGCTGGTTTATTTTGGAAAATGTTCAATGTTATGGAATTAAAACTTAGCATAGCAATTAAAAACAGTATTTTGAACTTTTTATACAGAGTATCAAGTTGGTATCTCAAAAATTAGCCACGTTAGAGCCATCAGACTTATCAACGTGCATTTCAATTTTAGGTTTACTGATTGCTCCAACTCATTTCAATCTGTTCCAATTATTATGTAAATTTTCAGAATATCATCACCTGCAACTTTTTTAGTAGTTAAACACGTCAGCATAAATATGTTCAGTAACTATAAACCATTTTTGGCATATACTAATTAAACGCGAGGCAGTTGAAGTATGTATCAGTTCTGTTGTTTGTATCCATTGTTTACTATCGTTAAATATTTCGTATAATTAATAGTTATAGAAACGAAAAGTAACAGCTGATCTCCTCGATACCAGCTGATTTTTTTTTGTCCTAGGACCAAAAAGAGTTACTTTAGCACCTCAATACATGTATTGAGATTTTTGAAGCAGTATGACGAAAATACATTTTTGTAGGTCATGCTGGTCATAGGTTTATATTTTCTACACATACGATTTTTACATACCGTATCCATTTTGTTCATATCTTATAACTTAAAAATTACCCTCGACTATTAAAAAAAATCTCTGTAATATTTAATCGTCATTCCAGTAAAAGTATTTAAGTAACAATATGCTGCATATGCTTTGCTGTGAGTTGACGCGTGGGTTGGTGAACGAAGCGAGCATGGGGCCCTATAGTCTTGAATACAAGTTGTAACTAATCTTAACATTATCAGAACCAGTAATTAATTATAAAGGATATTAATTAAGTGTAGTAAGTTTTTAAAAATATGTTCCATTCATAAGCAATATGCTTCAATCTATATACATATATTCCAAATACCACTCAATGACTCACTCATCACGAAATCTCAAAAACCACCGAACAGTTGGAATGAAATTTGGTATGTAGCTTCCTCAAGGGCCGTAGGTGATCACTAAGAAAGGTTTTAAAAAAATTCGAAATTTTAGCGGGGGGGAGGTTAGGGAGGTCAAAGTTACTAGAATTCCCCATAAGAAATACATAGTATAATATATTTATTGATATATTTTTTGGTTAATATACATTTAACTTTGATTTGTCTATTCGTGAAAAGCCGGATCTGGCCAGCAAGTAAATTATAGGAAAAAGAAAACTATTTGAAAAATTAAATGTACTGGTACCTCATGTGGTGGAAATTCTGATTTTGATTGTAAATTAACGAAATTCAACTTTTTTTCATGCAATTAATTGTAATTTACTATTACCAAATTCTTAATTCGTATCTTGACGCTAAGAGGAAAAGAATGGGAAAGGGCAAAGAGGAAGCTTGGTGGAATTAATGATAAATAAATAAGTAAACATTTAAAATGCCTTAGAAGTAAACAATTTAACTATTAAACGGTAGAATAATTTACCAAATAACTAGAGATAAGTGATAATTCAATTTAAAAGAAATGGAAGCAACGTTAAGTATTTTTTTTATAATTAAAAACTAATATTTTTCCCGTGCAGGGAAAGCAAAGGGATATTAGCTCATACTGCCGTGAATGTGATCAACAAATTATTTGTTTGATTCGTTTTGTATACAAAAATTGTGTGTGTAGAAAAATATAAAACCATCACCAACATGACATACACAAAATATTTTCGTCATGCTGCTTTAAAAACAACGTATATGGTTGAACACTCGAAATCAATTTTGTAAAAATCAAAATGGCTGTAACTCAAAAATTTTAAATACTCCCAAATAGCATAGTGTAGCATATCGTTTGTAAGCTAATTTAATTACAAATCCAAAAAGAATAATAATTAATATGTAACAAAAATAGTACAGCAAAATAGGACAACATCGGAAAACACGACTTTGTTGTTTTTGGCCGCCATTTTTAGTCGGTTAAAGATATGGATGTACAAATTTCACCGTTGGTTTTCTCTTGACATTCTACATCGAAATAATGTATCACATGACCACCTTCCCATTTAAAAAATTAAAGTTGTATTCAAGATGGCGGATAAATATTTTGAAATCTTAATAAAATATAATTTTTACATAGAGTAGGTTCCTCTATCACAGCTACCTTCAAATTTCTCTTAAATACGAAATATTAAACCGTCTCCAGACTTTTCAGCACCCCTGTATATGTATGAAATTAAAATTAATTTATTAAAGAAAATCATACAGAAATATAATAATAATTATTCGAACAAATATAAAGAAAATATAAAAAAGAATATATTGACTGAATACAACGGTTAAAAACTAAACTTTCCTAATAATAAGGGCTCTGTGCTACTGAACGAAAGGAAAATGACTGAACCATCACTTTCTAACTACAATAATAATAGCAAACAAATATTGAGTTTCGGACTAACAGCAAAAAACCTTCTAGACTTTGTCTAAATAATAACAAAAGAAGTCAACTCCCCGTATATGCGACTAAGAGTGGATGCCGTGCGAATACGAGCGATCGCAGCGCAGCCTACAAATACCAATTGTAAGTAGGAGTGAATAGTGTGTTTGTATCCCAGCATGTCAAACGAGGAGGATTTGAGAAAAGTAGTGAAATATGCTCTAAAGACCGAAAAACCGGTTTATACGCTGAAAATATTGGTTTTACGTAACGGGATCTCCCCATCTAGTTTTGCCTCCCCGTTACGTGTTGTGCGTACTTGTAAATCTCCCCGTGTGATACGTCCTACAAACACACGCACACACACACACACACACACACACACACACACACACATACATACAGACAGGGTGACACCCTCTCGGGAGTGGTCAGGGAAGATTCCTAGGACCTCAAAACGTCGAGATCTGATGAATACTCGATTTTCGAAAAACGGGGTGAAACCAATTACTTCCCGATTTTCGAAAATTATTTATAAAACTTTCCTATGAAAGTTTATATGATTCCTAATGAAAGGCGCCATCTATTAACAACCTGTTTAACTAGCATGACAGCCGTTAGTTAGATTTTTTACATTCTAAATGCAAGTGTTAATCTATCACGCAAATCAATCAAATTAAATCAACGTAAAGTGTTATACATTTTTATGAACTGTTATTTATAAACCAACGTGACTAAATAAACGTAAATAACTGAATTAAATCAGGTAAGTGTAGGTCTACTCCTAATTTGCGAAATATGGTACACGTATTGCTCATAGGCGCTAGAGGATTTTAAAATATTTGGCCTTTAAGGGTTGAAACAACCCATAATACCAATAAATATTGTTTGTTATACTTTCCTTAAAGCTATCAAAGTTGCAAATTTTTTACATTTATTTCTTACAACGATTCAATGAAACCCTGAACCACAAATAGAAAGAACAAAAAACAATAGCAGAACAATTTAATTAAAAGTTATGTTTATTGCACTACTTTTATGTCTAAAGCCCTCTGAGGATGATGACTATGTCATTGAAATGTGCATAAGGTTATTGCAATAAATATAATTTTTCATTAAATTGTTCTGTTATTGTTTTTTGTTCCTTCTATTTGTAGTTCGGGGTTTCATTCAATCATTGTGAATTTGTCGCCACAATGCTCTTCAACCTTTGTAATTTATTTCTTACAGTATAGGTATATAAAAAGTAAACCAGTTTTACATTTTGCTACGTGCTGCTAAGGGGTGAAAATGTGATAACAACTCCTAAAAACAGTAAATATCAACATACCAGGTGTACCAAAGTCCCACCACCCCTCTTTAACTTTTGTGTTTGTTAAAACAAACAAATATCCTTTGGGGAACGATACTAACTTAGCCCAAAGTATCTTTTGAAGCAATCGGAAATTTTGAGTGTTCCCTAAAGATGGGGGATTTTGGGGGCAACTCAACATTTTTAAATGGGAAGTATGGCCATGTGATACCTCATTTTAAAGGTCTACATAAGACTAGGAAATCGACATAAAGAAAATAAAAATCGGACCACCCAAAACAAAATGGCGGCCCTAAACGTGTTGAAATAAATCGACATAAAGTTGCTAATATCTCGAAAAGGAAGAGTTTTTAGAAAACGTTTCAAGAGACTAAAAAGATTTATTTCAAAGTGTTTGACCTAAAAAATTGCTTTCAAATCGATTTCGTAAATTTTATTTTTTACAAAATTTTCTAAGATGTAGCAGTCGACTTAAAATTTACGAAATCGATTTGGAAGCAATATTTTAGGTCAAGCACTTTAAAATAAACATTTTTTGCCTCTTGAAATTTTTTCTAAAAACTCTTCCTTTTCGAGATATTAGCAACTTTATGTTGATTTATTTCAACACGTTTAGGGCCGCCATTTTGTTTTGGGTGGTCCGATTTTTATTTTCTTTATGTCATTTTCCTAGTCTTAAATATGCCTTTAAAATGAGGTATCACATGGCCATACTTCCCGTTTAAAAATGTTGAGTTGCCCCCAAAATTCCGCTTATTTAGGGGACACTCAAAATTTCCGATTGCTTCAAAAGATACTTTGGACTAAGTTAGTATCGTTCCCCAAAGGATATTTGTTTGTTTTAACAAACACAAAAGTTAAAGAGGGGTGGTGGGACTTTGGTACACCTGGTATGTATAATTTCCTTACAGCTAGAGAGCTTATATTTAGTACATTTATTTTCTTACAAGATACATATAAAAAATAAACCAGTTTTACATTTTTGTCACTTTCTGCTAAGAGGTGAAAATGTAGTAACAACCCCTAAACTATAAATATCAATTGAATACCGCCTGGGAACAAAATTCGGTACTCCTATGCCTCATAGGCGCACTAAGAAAGGATTTTAAAATATTTGGCCTTTAAGGGTTGAAACAATAAATATTGTTTGTTATACTTTCCTTAAAGCTAGAAAAATTAAATTTATTTCTTGAAAAACTCATATAAAAAGTAGACCAGTTTTACATTTTGTTACATGCTGCTAAGGGGTGAAAATGTGATAACAATCCCTAAAAATAATAAATATACATTGTTGTAGGCTACTCTCTTTAAAGCTAGAGAGCTGAAATTATGTACATTTATTTCTTACAAAAACATATAAAACATAAACCAGTTTTACATTTTGTTACATGCTGCTAAGGGATGAAAATGTGATTACTTTTACAACCCCTAAAACAACAAATATTAATTGGTATTCCTTCCTTAAAACTAGAGAGCTGAAATTTGCCACTTATTCATTTTAAGAAAATATTTAAAGGCGTAAGCTGATCAAAACTATCCCGATCTATTCATTCGCATATTAAAGACAAGTCTGGGCGACTGCAACATCCAGCTAAGACTGTGATTTATCAGTCTGTAGATTTAGCGGTTGAAAAAGAAGACGCTCTTCCCTCTGAATTTTTTAATTGATTAAATTTATTCAGCCCACATTCCATGGTGAAGACGATTGACGGGCAGCCAGTGAACAATAAATACAAAACTAATTGAAAATGCATGAATAATTCATTTTCATGAAATAAAAGATGAAAGAAAATGAGAGAGAAATATTACAAAATTGTAACATAGTGATACAAAAAAAATTCCCCTTAGAGAAGCGCAGGTATCAGTTGTATTAATGTAAAGAACAGTAAAAAATTTCCAAATTAAAGTCATCTTCGACATAGAGAATATAGGAAAACCACAAGTAGCAGAAGTAGTGTGATTTATTAATTGCTTCCTGTAGCCTACAGTACATAACAATACACTTCAGACAACATGTCATTATAATTAGTCAGCAAACATTACACAACACAATGTCTTGACCACAGTTTACGTATATTTTGTATTCAATTTGTTAAGTGTTGAGCTCTGAATGTAGTGAATCCAAAACAGGCCTAACAGATTATTTACACAAACTAATTTCTTTCTACATAGGCTCTCAGTATCAACAGTGCTTGAGAAATTAATTAATATTTCACATTGAAACATGACTATTGTTTACATTTCCTGGAAAAAAATTAGAATTTCCCACTAATGTATGAGATTCTGAAATGGCAATAAAAACATCCTGGTCAGACAAAGCCTACATTATAATGGATCATTGTGTTTCCTTTTCGCCTGCATTATATTGTAAAAGAAAAGTTTGTAAGGGTATGTTTGTGACAGTTTAACTAAAAAATTTTTTTTTAAATTGGGTCTGCGTCGGACCAGACGGTGGAAGTTATAACTTTTTTGACCATTCGTATACTATCCTATAATTTTTGAAAAAAAAAAATTTCCCAGCCGGGTATCAAACCAGGGATTCTAGCGTGGAAGTCGAGCGTGTTAACCACTCACCCACCTAGACTCTTGAGGTATCTCTTATAGAGAAAAGGTATAAAAAGGCACTTTCCGGATTTTACTCCTAACGTGTGACGCGGTTTCTCGACCGACACCCCATCCCGATTACAACGGGCGCAAAGAAGTATAACTTCAAAAATTGACGAAAAGAAACTTTTCTGTAAGAAACAGTAGTTTGGTAATATTCCAATTACTTATATTAAAAGCGGTAAATCGTATAAAAACTTTCATCTAGTGTTTTTATTGCTAAAATTGTGGTAATAGAATAATCAGATAAAACTTAATACTAAGTGGTTTTAGATTATGAATTACAGTAGAGCGTCGATAATCCGTTGAACGTCAATAATCCGAAACGTCAAAAATCCAAACGTGTCATTCTGAGGCAGCCCCTGCTAAAATTTCGTTTTCGTTTTTGCAAATTCCAATTATTGCGTAGTTAAAAATTTCACAAAAACTTTCATCGCAGTTTGACATTATTATCTCTTTTTAAACACTTCTTAATACATGCTCCCACACGCCCTCACAACAGACTGGCTGTCAGTATTTTCACTGTCACGCTAATAAGCTGCTTTAGCGCTATCAGTAAACATACAGAAAGTTCATTCATTTATCTTTGTGTAATCATTATAACAGTGTGTCGTACATACAGTAGTGTACTATACAGTATTTTTTTAATTTTTTTTTGTGTTAACTATAATGTACAAGTGAACTTTTAATTATGTACTGTAGGCTACTGTAATTGAGAATTACAAGTGTAATCATGTTTTCCCTACTGTACGTGCAGGTTCTTCTAAATCACAATATGTAAGTAGTCTTACATACTATAGTGTAATTACATTACTGCTTGTACTGTTTCACCACTTTAATCGATTAAAGGGCATATATTTTAGCCTAAATAGCATTTTTTTTTTTCAAATATCCGAACCCAGCTCAGTCCCAATTAGTTTGGATTTTTGACGCTTTACTGTAGGCTAATTAGTTTGTTTTTCAGAAAAGAAATAAGTATGGTATTTAGGCCTTCCTGTGAAATTAAAATGTGGTTTCTAATAATTAATTTAAAACTGTACACAAAAAATTATCACTTTAATCAAAGTAATGTTTTATGAAAATCAACAGCAACTGCCTCATATGAGTAGCTTCCCTAGACCTTTACACAAATCTTAGGCCTATACCGGTACAACTAAAAATTATTGTAACAATTAACTTCTTTGAGAATAAATGCTAGGCGTACCTTGGCAATTTGATTTAAGTGATAATGTAAAGTGAGCATAAATCAAACCAGATTGTGTTGAGAACCGAAATTGTACAAAGATTATTTGTTGAACAAATAATTCAATTAAAGTTAACCTAAATTCAATATTAAAAGCATTGCCTAAAAAACTTACCTTCTTTTCCCAGAAACAAGCTGACTTCCTGGGCTTCATATGTATGACCGAAAAATAGTATAGATCGAAGAGAGACTAGGCCTTTTGTATTCCCATTTAACAATGTAGGACTTACAGGTGCACCGTTTGTATCACTTAATCCAAATAAATAGACATTTGATGTACATTTTATACCAACTGCAAACCAATGAAACAATAGAGGAAACCAAACAAACAAAAGTTAAGGAAATTGGAATGAAAAACCTACAGTAGACCTAGTGCTTGACTTGAGGGAGCTATATTTTTCTCTTGCAGTTTCTGATGAAAATATGAAATTTTTCATAGAGTTATAATATACACATTTACTTTTATTGAACGTTTAAGCCTACCTACTTCCAAATAAAATCAATGTTCAACAAAATGAATATATTATTTGACATAGGCCTATTATTAACTTAATATTTATTACAAATTTTTCTATGTTATGGCAGTTTTTTAATTGTAATGATTACTATATAACGCCAATAAAACAATAGAAGAAACCAAACAAACAAAAATTAAGGACATTAGAATGAGATTGACTTGAAGGATCTACATTTTCTCTTATAGTTTCTGATGAAAATACAAAACATTTTCATACCGTTATAATAAAAATATATTTAGGCCTAAACAAATTAGTATATGAACTTCAGCAAACCAGTAGGTTATTTGAATTGTGTTATTAACAAAGTACGTAGGCCTACTTATTAATTGTTTACACAAATTGTCAAACACATTTTTATTTTTACTAAAGGCCTACCCTACTTCTAAATAAAATTAAAGTTTATAACAAAATGAGTATTGTTTTATATAGGCCTATTAACTTAATATTTATTAGTACAAACTTTTCCATATTTTTTATGTATATTCCATATTTTTATATATGTAGGTTATATAAATTACCTATGTCAGTTTTGTTTTATTTTAAGGATTAAGTATATAAGTAGGCCTACCATGTTTTTGTCATAGACTCACTCAAACTCTTTAGTTTTTTACACTAAAATGCTCTTTCTCAAAATCACTGTTGGCTTCCACACTGATAATAAAATAATTCACATAAAGAGTTTACCAGAAGAAGTACAGAAAGCCTACATATTTACAGAATATTCATAAAGTCCCTATAACCCCATTTAATATTTTTGTTACTGAAAAGTTACAAGTTAACAAAACTTTGTATAAAATAAAAATGCCATTTTCCAGAACTTTGATTGCCCATTACTTTGAAACGAAGTAAGATATTAAGCTCTTGTTTGCGACATTCTATTTGTTTCTCTTTTAATAAGCTTCTCAATGGTGTATTTTACATGATTTACGTTTATAGTATTTGAAATTGTTAACCTCCTTACCTCCAAAATCATAAAGGGTTAGATACATGTCAATGTGTCCTGTTATGCAACACAAGATATATATACCGTATACAAAGTTTTGTTAACTTATTTTCAGTAACCAAAATAAAAGGAGGTTAAAGGGATTTTATG
Organism: Philaenus spumarius; assembly: GCA_018207615.1. Taxonomy (NCBI): domain Eukaryota; kingdom Metazoa; phylum Arthropoda; class Insecta; order Hemiptera; family Aphrophoridae; genus Philaenus; species Philaenus spumarius. Next base: position 92,578 of record JAGFPH010001011.1, on the reverse strand, counting down.
AACACTCTGTATACACGACCACATAACACCATATTTAAACTATTTCAACAAACGTAGCAAGTTGTTAGTCTCGGATATTTTTATCATGGATATTGAGTTAAGTACAGCAACATATGTAACAAGATGAGAGATACTCATGTGGAAGCCAACTTAGTTTTTATAAATAGCAATGTAGAGTAAAAAAAACTATAACATAGTTAATTGCCATGACCTCCATAACTAAAACATAATTGTAATTCTTAAAATTTGTAACTGTGATAAAAATTAATTTGTTTTAAGTTAGGTTGTTAGCAAATCATTCGCATTGTTCCTAATCCTAGTGTTTCTGTTAAGAATGACTAACAATAACATGACGGCGAAGAACAGATGTATTCAGATGGAAATGAGTAAGTTAGGCCTTCTGTGAAATAAGACTTCATTAAAAAAGCTTTAGAAGTGACCTTCTTTTAAATTGGAGAGAAAATTTTGTGTTGGTCTAATCTGTTTGGAGAGTTTAGTATTTTTTTTTTTTAGGGGAGGGAATGTATAGTACCTACACAAAATAAGTTATAGCTCCACTACTTTTAATTATCCTATCATTTTTTACAGTGGACTTATTCATGAAATATATATGTTACATGATTGATGTGTATTACTTCAATAACATGATAATATAGGCCTACAACATAAATTCAATAATATATAAACTGAAACAGCAAACTGAGAAAGTTAGGCATATAAAAATGAGAAAATTAGGCCTACTAGTTGTGGTTTAGCCATACATGCTTTAGTCTAAGTAGGCCTACTGAAATGCTGTAATTTATATATTTACTAGCAATAAACTTATTTATTTATTTTAGTAAATATTTAGGCCTAGGCTACTGTTTAAAGAATTAAAATAACTTTTAGTGAAATAATTTTGATTACATTAAAGGTAAAAACAATGATATGTCATTTTTTTCTTATGGAAGTAATAGGCCTAAAATAATGTTATTATATAGGTCCTTCTCAGATTTACAAACAAACCTTGTTCTGCACAATGTCTTCTTCGTCTTGGATAGGTTGAAATAGAAGAAGATGACGAACTAAATGAAGTATTCCCTACTGATCGACGGCCATGAAAACGTTGATTCATTTCTATTTACCATTATTACTAAGGTTTACATTTTAAAATTAAGTTTAACCCATAGTGCAACCAAGTAAATCTACAAACAAAACTGATTTACTAAAACCTATTTTATATTTAAGGAAATGGAATCCAATTCAATTTAATTATTTCTGAGAAAAAATGTTTCTATGTTTCTCCCATGGACTAGGTTCTAATAAAAGGATTTTAACTTATTTGTTTTTTTATATAATTGAGAAATTGCATCATAATCGCTTATTTCTGGTTTTACCTAATACGGTTTGAACGAATTTTACTGAAATAAATTAAACAAAAAGGCATCCAAGGTCGCCTACTCTGATTCAGACCCTGCATCCAAGGCAATTCAAATCCAACACAACCACAACCTTGACATCTGAAAAACAAAACTCACTACACAACACCAGACTAAAACTATGTTTTGTGAAACTGCAGCAAGAAGATGACAGAACACAAAATCAGTATTCAACAGACTAAACACCAGAAATGGGAAACTTCATCGCCTACAAATAAGTGATGTCACTTAACTTTCACTTTCTACACGATTTTCACATAGTCCGCCATGTTGGTTGTCATAGTTACCACTAAGGAACGGTTTGAATGCTGAGTAGGGAACTGTGGAATGTGAACCAAGGTATGATTCATAATTCCTTGATCAATATAAAAAGGAGGCAAAAGCTGTCATTTCAAATAGTTGGTAATAATTAATTTTTGTATTATTAAAAACAATAAAGCTTTTTTATTTAAATTCGATATTTTGCTTCTTGAATAATATTTAAAGCTTTGGTTTTAATAGCCTTTTAAATTCAATACTTACTTCATTGATTTATTAAGCATACAAATAAAGCCAAGCTACTCTATCAAGCTACCTATTTAAAAAGGTATTATTGTAGTACTAGCAGGTACCCATGACTTCGCACACAGTACAAAAATTCGCCGCATAGTAATAAATGTTTATTGTTTTAGGGGTTGTTATTACATTTTCACCCGTTAGCAGCACGCTATAAAATGCAAATATGATTTACATAGTATATATTTTGTATTGTAAGAAATAAATGTACTAATTTCCAGCTCTCTAGCTTAATTAGCTTACGTATAACAATTAATTTGTATTGTTTTAGAGGTTGTTACATTTTAACCCCTTAGCAGTACACTAAAAAGTACAAATATGGTTTACTTGTTATATATATCTTGTAAGAAATAAATGTACAAATTTCCAGCTCTCTAGTCTTAATGGAAGTATAGTAATAGATATTTATTGTTTTATGGGTTGTTTCAACCCTTAAATCTAAATGAATTCTAGCCTATGTCGCATTCCAGGTCATGATCTATATGTGTGCCAAATTTCATTCTAATCCATCCAGTAGTTTTTACGTGATTTAGAAACACACACACAGACAGACACCATTAGATTTTTATATAATAGTATAGATTTAAGATTTTGGTATTACAATGATATTGTACTTTTCCTTAAAATTATTGAAAAAATAGCTCAAACAATCATGGTCAAACGTTTTACGAGTGTTCCATCCTCTTTAGGCATCAGGCTAATTTATTCAAAAAACGGACTTTGTTGGTTTTCCAGGTACGGTACTTAGTCATAGTCCAGAGAACGTAGACTTTGCCCTCTGAGAAAATTCCGAAAATGTCCAACTTTTTATGGACCTTGATATTATGATTTGTAACAACAAAATATCCATTGAAGTTTCCATTGATGCGAGAGCTCCTAAGTATTTCATGCGGAGTCAAAATTCATTAATAACGACTGTTTGTGAATATCTCATTAATGGGCACTTTTATAGCACAAAAATTCAATATAAAATTAGTAGCTTAAGATATTTCCTACAAAAAATATAAAATAGCTTTTACTCTTTTAAAAGAATAAGTAGCTGTTTCGGAAATAATAAGATATAGAAAGTGTATTTCTATGATGTTTAGGAAACACGCTATTTCCACACTACTTTTTATGCAGAGTACTAGATTTGTTTTTTTAACCTTTTTAAGGCCAGGAAAAAAATTACATTCGATGCTAAAAAGCCAGTGATTAAATATCACTGGTATACCAAAAAGGCCAGGATGAAAATGGCAGTTTTGTCATGATGTAAAAAAATGTGTAACTAATCTAAAAGTACTAGTAGAGTTGTACTTTTTACTTTTGTTTACTTGTAGCAATATGTAGGCTACTATGTACATCTAATTAAAAAGAAAATCTCTTTTTATAAAAATATATTATTTTTGGTGATTACCATATACAGTAAGACCTCTATAATCCGGCAGACTCGATAGTTCGGCATCAATCTTCTTGAAAATTTGCACTCATTAAAAATAGCAGTTTTTGTAATTATTGAGTGATTTAAGCCCCGTCTACACTGTATGTTGGCTCCGCATCCTTTAAAGCAGTGTGTAAAAATCTACTGCTCAATAAACTTGTCCAAAACAAACTAACATTTCAATCAAAATTTCTCCTAAAAATCGAACCAATTCAAAACAATGTGCTCTTGTCGTCCTTTAAAAACGTTAAAGGGACTGTTTAACACTTTCGCTGCTGACAGTATTTTTTTGAACGTATTCCACTTAATGAAGATTATTTGAACAAATTGAAGTCTTTGGAAAAAGATACATTGAATTTCTTGTAAATAGTTGTTTGATTTAAAACCGCTTTCAGGGTATCTATTAGTTCCCAGAAATAAAAATCAGTGACTTTTAGGATAAAAATTTAAAAAATCGAGTTTCTATATACAAAGTCTTTATTCTGTAAAACTTAAAATTACTTATGACTTATGTCTACTTCTCTTAGTAATACACTCAACTAGTGATACACAAAATGCGTGATGTTTTAGTCGATTGTCTCGATTGTTCAAACATCTCGAGCATCAAACAATCGCGCATCACTACGCCGCAACTTGTCTGCTCCGCTGTTCACTACTACTCCCATACTCCCCCTTAACGAACGCTGTTCCTGTTTATATTAATATTTCGGCAAAAAAGACATTGAAACAACATAAAACACATAATTACTCCGCTTCATATGCTCAAAATTATTTTAAAGGATAGATATGTCTTATAAAAAACTAATCAGGTTATTATAGGAAAAATATTTCATCATCTTGAAGCCTGGGGCTATGATCGCAATTATAACATCAGCGTGTCACTCGCACGATAGTATATGGAACCTTTTTTTTTACATTTGATACAATCGAGTGCTCAGAGAGCTTATATTATAAATATTTTATGTACAAAATGATTTTGTTTTAGGCTTTTAAAATTTATTAGTTAGCTGCAATCTCTCTACACAGTTAATGTTGCGTAGTTTCAACGTGTTCATATACAGTACATGTGCATTTGTTTATAGTTTATTCCCTGTCCAAACAATTTTAAAGGAAGATCTCAATAATCCGGCATATTCGATAATCCGGCATCACCGGATCCCTGAGGTCTTACTGTATTTGTTATTTTTATTTTATTTTGACAATAAATGCGTATAACAAAAAAATCACAGGGTTTAATAGTTAATTTCTAATACATTTTGTGTGTTCTGTACAAACACTAAAATTTTCAAGAGAATATTTTAATAAATAGCTCATTCATTTCATCAGCAAAATTTATGTTGCAAAAGGCCTCCTTGATTTCACGAATAAACAACAAATTTAGAGGAAAATAAAAAACTTAATCTCGATTTGACGGAAAGGATGAGGGTCTGGAAAATGTTTGAAATTTTCACATCTAAAACCCCTACTCTACGTATCTTTGGCGAGTGGGTGCAGATAATATTCTTAATTTTATAAGAAAAGTACACTTATATATGTCTATTTTCTACTTGTATATAGCACATAGCAAATTTTAGAGACACATACTATTTTAAACAAAAACTTGGCAAAATGTGTCTTATTTAGTCAATGGCCTTTAAATCCTGGTTGAAAGACTGTAAACCTAAACACATTTTATGTATATCAAGAAATGACTTTTCTTATACAAAAACAATTAAACACAATCAAGCTTATCACGAGAACACAACACAGATGCTTGTTAGTGAATTATTCTAACAACACTCAAAAGCATAGGCGTCGCGTGGACTATTGTTTTGGGGGGCACAACCAGTCAACGGTTGATCCAAAAGTTTGATTGGGGGAGACAAAATAAGGAATACCCTCAGGCTAGAACAAATTTGGGTCTTGATAGTGTAAAACAGCTTTTAACATTACAATTTTAATTTTGAACCATTGACTGTTAAAGGAGAATCGGAAATGGTTAAACTGGTCCGACGGTCAATATTTTGGGGTTAAACTGGCCCGATTGTTAGCGCCAGGGCTGAGGGAAGCTGGCCCGACAGAACAGAATCAAAACAAAGTTTCAACATACGATAGTTCTACCCATCATTAAAGCAATATGACTTTTAAAATAATTAAACAAATAATTGAACAGGTTAGGAGGTCTGCAGAACATTTCAGAAGAAGTTGAAAGTTTCTTCTTTTATTCATGTGACATCGTCTCGGGTGATATTGTCAGTCACAGGATCGGGAGCAGACGCAATCTCTGTTCTGATCAATTTAGCAGGTGGTTTCAGTAATGTGTAGAAATGAATTCCTACTTAGGTTGGAACACGGTTCGTGGCTTTGTACAGCCACTGTCTGTAACAAAATTTCATCCACGTCATCCGAGAATAGACGCGCCGAACATCCTTTTCTTCTAAAAAATCACCACTTCTTACCAGATTGTGTGACGTCACCTTTTGAGTATTTAAATTCCTCATAAACTACTAATTTAAATCCCCTCTCACTGAACATATACATTGCAACGCACTAAACACTTGTACGAGTACTACACTACGCTGCGACAGTAAGAAAACTGAGACTGAGATTAGGATAACTCTACTGGTTGGGGGTTAGCGATCCTGTCAGGAAATCCCACCTCTACCTGCCTACTGCCCTTCGGACCAGTTTAACCCCGACCCTTCTTTACGGAACAAAAATACCTTTGACCATCGGACCAATTTAGTACAACCCGGCAAATCTGTGTTGTGTTATGTTTTCCTTTATGAACAATGCATTTAAAATTAGGATTGAGACAGTCCAAGGTTCACTTCCTTGCAGTTTTCTTGATTCAAAATATTTCAAATGCGTAAATTTTAATAAATCGTTCAATAAAAATAAAATAATTTTAGTTTGCTAAAATACTAATTGCATTTATGGGAGTATCGGTTAAATTCAATTATGTGTATACATAATTTGTATAAGAAAATACAAATTATGGTATGGGTTTTTTTTATAAAAAATCATTGAATCTTTATTCTGAAATTACACAATCGTATCCTTCGGAGAAAGTAATACTAAACAATTATCATTGTAGAATTCATTTTTGATTGTATCCAAGCCACTGATTTAATAAAAGGATAATATGTCCGTCTATGTGACTTTTTTTGTAATATAAGTAGTTTACTTACTTTACATATATTGTTGGCTGACGCGTTTCAGAACTAGTTCCATCTTCAGAATATCGCTCCATTGAGGTCGTTAATACATTGAAATAAATAAATTATAGTACAACAAATATACACGCGCACAATAACACAAATATTACAACCGCGTGTGCACACCATCGAATACTTTTAACTACTGAGGATACGCGGGATCTCTGACTTGTAGTACCGCTTACTGTTTGCATTTCATATCAATATTCCTAGCAAAGTCATACAAGAAATTGGACTTAAAGTTCAATTGATCATTTAACATATGTTCTGGACATTTTAACTGCGCTTTATATATAGTTAAAAGTATTCGATGGTGTGCACTAGTCATATTATCCTTTAATTATCATTGGTTGTACGTAAAATCCGTATACAAACAACTCCATATTTGTTGTAATGTTTATTTTTTTATAATTAATCTTATCTTCTAAAGCGAGAGATAATTGTTTGTCTGCTAAATGGATCTGGAATCTCCGTCTAAGGATTTTTCATTTTTTGATTTTATATGGGGCTTTTGGCCACAAGAAATCGATTGGAAATGGTCACCAGTCTGGGAAAATTCGTTTTCTACGTCTTTTTATTAAATTAAAAAGTGAAATTTGTCCATTTTAAATAATACAAAAGCACAGCTGATGCAAATGTTTTCAATGCCATTACAATAATCATCTGCTTTCTTTTAGACTGTATATTTTAATAGAGGTAAGCCTAATGTTGTACCTATTTATAGTTACCTTGGCAACAAATACTTCTGCTAAATAAACAAACCCTTTATTTAGTTGTTTAATGTTATAGGCCTAACCTAAACGATGTTCATGGAAATTTGCAATAATAGTTATTGACGTGAGCGAACTAGGCCCTAGGCCTAAATCGATATTATATATTAAACTTTAATTTAGGCCTGACTTATTTCTGAGGCATAGCGTTGAGATTATGGTTAATCCTTTAAACTGTATTTTTATTACAGGTAAGCCTAATGTTGTATATACCCTTTATTTAGTTGTTTAATGTTAAAGGCCTAACCTCAAAACTCAATAATCCAATATTTATTATTGAAATCATAGCCCTGCTTATAATCGAGCTTTAGCTCGGTCTCCTGGTACTTAAGAATAACATTGAAGCCAAACTAAGTTTCATAATTAAACATTGTTGCTACATTTCTTATATTTTATAAAAAATCTTTACGTAAACATTAATTGAGCATAAGCCTTCTTTCAGTTCGTTTAGAAAATCTTCCAACTAGGGCACTTAGTTTTTTGTAAACTAGTTTACGGGAGTGACGGAGAGGGGGTGTCGCACAGGATTACAAACCTTCAACGAGTTAAAGAATAAAATGACGTAGACTACTTCATTCAGTCCATAAGTTTAGCCAAATTATATCTCATGGTAAGTAAATGTAATAATGATTAAATTGGAAAATAATTTTAAAGTTAACCTTAAAGAGGTAAAATAAACCACGTCCCTTTTTGATTTGTTTCTCGATAGACGTCTGGAGACATATTTTCAATGCTTGAACATCTTTGAAATCTGACAAACTTACAGTTTAATAGTGTGGGACGCTAATAGTATGTTCACAATTTGAAAATAAAAATGATTTGGCACTTTAAAAATCGAATAAAGTCCAAACTTTTTTATACTTTTTAATTCGTGACATCAAAAAGTTGCATTGCGAGAAAAAAATTTTGTTTTTTGGGCAGGTGCGTCATGCAAGCGAGAGAAATGTAGCTGAAAAGCTACATTTTCTGAAAAGTATTTTTTGAAAATATTGCTATTATAGTTTCTATCATACAACAGTTAGAACACGAGCTTCGTTTCGCGGGTAATGTGGCAACATGTACGGGCGGGCGGCCAGTGGCTCGCGACTTGCATCTGTCTTATTGTGTGAGTATTTGACTCTTAAACTATCTTCACTCTTGCGTTCGACTTGACCAGTCTATTTAATTCTGTGGTCGCTGATATTTACTGTATACTGTATTACCAAAACACCAATTTTAATACGTTTTCTCACTAAAAACACAAACGGTATACATTTCATGCATTTTTTAGGCTTTTTTCATCTAATCCGGACTTTACTAATCTGGACAGGGTTCGGTCCCGTCAAGTCCGGATTAGTGAGACTGTACTCCGGTCTTATCATATTTATAAGACATTTGTACTTGCAGTACACCATCTCGTGGTCTATTTACTCAACTTATAAAGGCTACCGCGGTTTCGAAAACACTGTTCCCATCTTCAGGCCGTACAAAAGCAGTCAAATCACTCAACCGAGGTCGTCACATAAGTTAAAACAATTAAAAACACAACACAACGCACAAACATTACTAGCACGTACATGTTATTTTGGCCAAAATATCGCGTGCGGTACCAGTAACGGGCAAAACTAGACTGCGGAACTAATTAGTTGCCATTGAGATTCCCTCCCCTCTCTGTTATCTGTCGTGGTGGAAGGATAAGATGTATGTTCATCAATGTTGGCTGTACTTAATGCGATGTCGTAAATTAAATTCGATTTAAAAGATAGTTTGTCTTTAAGGACATTGAAAGGATCCATTTTTACACCTTTGTAGATCTCAAACTCTTCCACGGAATCCATGTACCTACTTTTTTTACAAAAGTGTAATATTTCCATGATATTGTGGATACCAGTGTATTTATGATCCTTATCGATAAGATGTTCACTGAAAGCAGAGTTGGTCGATAGGGTCCTCTTAGGCAAGTATTCCTTAAATTTTTTGTTATAAGAGAGGGCCGTCTGTCCTATATAAAAATTGGAGCATTTGCTACAAGTGATTTTGTATACGCCAGTGCTTATTGTGCTTATCACTTACGTTTTTTATTGGCTTATTTAAAAAAGAGGATAATTTAGTAGAAGTATTGAAAGCAACGGTATGTTCTCTTTTGCTAAGTCATATTTTCCGGTACTGCACGCGATATTTCGCCAAAGTAACATCTATGTTTGTGTGTTGTGTTGCATTTTTAATTGTTTTAACTTATTAAAAGGAAAAATTTGATAAAATTAGAAGCTTTAGTTGACGTGTTTAAATA
>JAGFPH010001011.1:38279-51734 GCA_018207615.1 Philaenus spumarius | reverse complement strand
AAAAATCCTAAACTGAAAACATCAGTCTCAGAGTCTACTAAACGCCCACTTGGCACCATCCAATACAAAGATAAGAAATTGTTAGTAAATAAAACCATGGTCCATTCAATGAATGCTACAAAAGTGGGGTGTAGAGATAAATGGAAGAAACACAATGTTTGACTGTATTTGGTGACTTTGTTTGTATTAATTAATACCATACTAAAAGTCCCCTATCCTAGGAGGTAAGCGGAGTGCAGGCGGGAAGCACGTACAAGGTTTCTTTTTTCAGGTTTTTGCTTTATCTCGAAACTATCTTCCCAGCGATAATACCATAATGTACAAAACTAAAGCTGACCAAATATGCCACAAGATTCATTCTAATCATTTTGTGGCTATCTCGCATGGTTTGCCAGATATCTGCGCTCAAAATCGCTTATTGTTGAAAACATTTTGCCTCAGTTTTTTTGCCTTATAGTGTAGTTATTTTAAACCAAAATCACCCCATTACCTAAAAACAAACTCTTCTAAGCTAAGGATTTGGTATGTATGTTGTATTTAGCTACTGTAATAACATACTAAAAGTCCTCGCAAAAAAAAACCTGTGCTACGGCCGAAATCTTGGAAAACGGTGTCAAAACCATAACTCAAAAACTATTCATCCTATAAAAAAAAGTTATAAATAAAAAATGTTTGTCACAAAAAGAGCTACAATAGTTTTTTAGCAATTTTTAATAAAATTAACTGTTTAGCCATTAAATGCAATATTTGGAAAACAATTTTAATAATTTAAAAAAAAACTAATTAATAAAATAATTTTGTTAAACCTCAATACGAATTTTTAATTATTTATAATCGATACATTTAGTGTAAAAAAGTATTTTCAAAGCTCTAAACTCTATTATTATTTTTATTTTTTATTTCATTACAAACCAAAATAATGAATTATTTTTCTGACCAATTATATTCAAAATAGGCCTACTCAATGAAAAGTTTGTATTTTAATCACTCAACAATTTTTTCTTTATTCTCTGGTTTATTCCGAACAAAATGATATATACGTTATGTTTACTGTTTATAGTATTTTTTGGCGAATTTACAAAAATACTTCTTCAAACAGTCATATTTTAATTGTTTGCAAATGCCAAAAATCTATTGTTGTTACATTGCCGGTTCTAAGATTAAATACTATTACAAAACATACAAAATGAAAATTATATGGTAGGTCAATTTTCCTACCCCGACACTAGTACTTCCCGAAAACTTTGTCGGGTAATGTTACCTCTTCCTTATATAAATACAAATTTTGTAAACGATTCTGAAAAATCAAAGGTTAGGTGCTAAATTGTATGACGTCATAACTTTGCCATGTTTGGGGTGTCGGACGCGCAGAAATTACAAATAATATTGGCCCGACAAAATGTTTTTCGCTTTCTATATAAAAAAAACTTCCGATTAAAAGAAAGATTACATTTAGGTCATACATTTTGTTACCGCATCAAATCAATGAGTTTGCCGGGGTCTCAAAGGAAAATGCCCCGGTATACCGAGAACTGTTGAAAATATACATGTTGTCCGACTCTTCATAAATAAGAGATATACGATGTCTCAAGAGTTAGGTAATCATAAACTTTTTAAAGACCTGGGCTCGAGGACTATTAGGCCTACTGTTATTAATATTAAATCACATTAATATTGTTTCAGAGTCCTGACAATGAAACAAACCCCGAGTTGTGCCCAGAATCTGCGAGTGTCGTTTTACCACCAACACCATCTTCATCGACATGGTATTAGTTCTTCGTCCAGATTTTCCATTTTGAACAATACAAATTGATTAATAACAATTTGAACAAAACTGATAAACATTTTTGGGGTTCCTCACTTCACAATTGCACAAACCGAACTAAGCGTGTGAACGGAAATATTTTATTCAGTTCGTTTGCACAAGCCAGTTTGTGTAAATGGCTTGAGCGTGTAAACCGCCCTTTACAGTAGAGAGTAAAATCACTCTTTGTCCTCCCCCCCCCCCTCCGCAACAAAACGTTCGGCCACTTCTCGTAGAAACACAATTAAGGAGCTACAAACAAAAATATAGAAAAAGTTAGCAATACATTGCAATGGATGTAAGACGTTTTAACTTGCAATTTTCCAAGTTAAAAAAAAATTTCTGTTGTTACGTATTCCCGTGGTTGACATAAAAATAATATATAGGCCTACTGACACTTTTTACACATTCAATAGTACCTAAATTTAGCCTATTTTATTTACATTTTGTGCTATTTTAAAACAAATTTAGTAGACCTAAACCTAATGCAAAGCACACGTATTCATTTGTAGTTCTAATTTATTTGACTAATTAATTGGCTGTTTAAATTATCTATGAAATCAAGACTAACAGGAAGATTATTCAAATTTATTTATCAAACGCGGAAGACAATGGAAGAGAACAATGTTTATGATAATAATTACTAAAAATGAGACTAATCATAAGCGTTAAAAAAATGATTGATTTGAATATTGTATTACTGGCAACCTTGTAACCATTGAACATGATTTGCTAACAGTTACTTTACTAATGCACAAACAGTATATCTTCTTATCTTCTTAAGAGTTAATAACGACCTAGTGTTCGACTTTTTTATAATGCCTGTTGCGTTAAAGTGAAATTTTAGTAATGTATGATCAATTTAAAACCATTCCATTCCTGTTGCGTATGAATCTCAGTTATATATTAACATTGAAAATTTAATTTATTTATTTGTTCAAAATGTTAGGCCTGTCACGAACCAGAATTTTTTTATGTAATTCGGTTTCACAAAACATACAAAAGCTGAAATTACCCACTTTCAATGTTTGGGAAACTCCATAATGGGCCCAAACGTTGCCAACAAAAATGTATATAAATGTATGGTAATAAGGATTTTTTTCAATCGTCTTCGATGTATTGTACGCTACGTAAAAATTAAGATTTACTTAATAATCTCTTCACGGAAAATCATTATTTCTTAACGGATATGATGTAAAATAATGATTTAAGAATAAATGCATTTAAAATAATCATCTGAATGAGATATTTTACAAAAAATTTAAACTTAATTTATCAATAGCGTAAAACTTAATTATGTTTAAAATATAACTTGAGTTAATAAAATATAAATGGGATCTATTCGACTTTATTACGAGCAATGAAGCAGTCAAGTTATAAATATGCAGCGAACTGCGAAACCCACGAAACTTCTGAAAATGAATCGAAGGAATAGTCCGGCATCCGGCAAGTAGCCTACATCCGTTTACAGCTTTAACTTTGTTCAATGTAGCGCATTCTGTGCGAACACTTTTCGAACTAATTTACACTCCATAACACTCTACCAGTACTGTAAAGAAAACCGAGGTCTCGCTCAGATTTTGAAAAAAACTTACCAAAATGATATTTTAGTAATGTACAATGCAAAACTGCACTTATCTAAAACCGAGGTCTTGGGTTTGGGACCTCGGTTTTCCACAAGACCTCGCTTCTGCTGTTAATGGTTTATGCCAGGACCTCCGTTCTACCATTTTACAAACTCATACATACAGACAGGGTGACACCCTCTCGGGAGTGGTCAGGGAAGATTCCTAGGACTTCAAAACGTCGAGATCTGATGAATATTCAATTTTCGAAAAACGGGGTGAAACCAATAACTTCCCGATTTTAGAAAATTTTCAATTTTCTTTTAGCGGGAAGTTAAAAAATCATTCTTCTTTCTTGGGCCAAAATTCGATAACGTGTCGCCTTCATATTTAAAGAACATCTCTGGTATCACACATTTTAAATTTTGGGACATTTGTTTAAAACAAATCAATGACTGACCACAGTTAATGTCAATGAATGGAAATTTTAAGAATAATATAGTGTCTAGTAATATGACCTTTTGAAATTCCCTGACTTTTCCCTGACATTTCCCTGACTAAATAACCTTTTCCCTGACCAATGTTAGAAAAAAGTGCAAACAAAACCATGCTAATTTAATTTTAGTAAATAAATGTTTAGAGAATTAATTAAATATTTAATTAAACACGGTAACATTATAACATTCGTTTGACCTTTAATACCTTTTAAAGTTGTAGTGTTAAATGTTCGTTCATGGCATAACCGAAACGGCTTCACCCCTTTTAGTTTGGTTAGCCGGAGTTTTACTTTTGTTTTAATAACATCACAGACTGTCTGTATATCTGTGTATATGAATGATTATTACTTAAGATTAAAGATAACTCCCGCACACATATTGCCTTCCTGTGTGCGTGTATGTTTCCCGCAGAGTGTTGTATATTTTTCAGTTTTTTATATTTTTTAACTCTAACAAAGAAAGGAGTATCCACCCCCCCCCCCATGGGACCAGAACCAACGTGCTGCATTAGCCCCAGCATGTCAAAGAGCACAATGAACAACAGGGCCAGGGAAGAGCAACACCGTACATGGTGCAAAATACCCGGGCATGCACAAAGCAAAAGACTGATTAGGTTAATGAGCACTGAGCGACAATAGCTCAGAAGACTTGTAGTGTTCATAACTGGACACGGTCAGTTCAGGACACATCTACCAATATTGGCAGTCTTGGACCGCTGTCTGCAAGGTACGCCACTTTGATTGCGAGAAACTGGAGCACAGACGGAGAGAGCTCTTTGGAATCAAGCAACCAGGGGACGAAGAAGACACGCACTTGTACAAGGTTCTAACCAGCTAAGAGCGGCAACATAGGAGCAAAGGTCGTAGCCAGGAGGAGGGGGGATTAGGGGGTAAAACCCCCCCCCCCCCCCTATCCCGAAATTTAGTAGTAAAAATTAATACTAGGTTTAAAAAGTGCAAATTAAATTATAAAATAGACAACACAACAGAGGATTCAGCAACATATTTTACATCATTGTGCATTGCATGCATACTGATATTTAGATTTACTTGATTAAACTACAACGTACAATACACATGGATGCAGTAGGTTACAGCCTTACTCTCTTGTGAGCTTGATCTTACCTATTAAATAAAATACTTTACTCTAACAAAACATGCAATGCATTGTGTATTGCAAACACTAACAATATGGGGGTTGGCGTACAAAGCATGCAATGCATTGTGTATTGAAAACACTAACAATAGGGGGGTTGGCGTGCAAAGCACTGTGTGTCGGCCGCTTCTCATAGTGTTTTTCCTTGCTACGGCCTTGATAGGGGCACAATAAATCAAAGGTTGACGAGCAAGGAATCTTCCTTCAATATGGAGTTCACCCCAAACTTATCCAATGTAACTACAGTTGATGAAACGTAATTGATACTTACACCAATACTTGCTCATTCTGATCATCGGAGTTGTCCAAATCCATCCATTCATCGCTGGTCTCACTCCTCGGTGTAGGTTGATATCCCGGACCTGTTATCTGGTAGATGGCACCTGTTGCAACACAACGTAGAGGTAAGTTATACTTTCATAACTACGTCAAAGATGAATTGAGAAATTGTAATGAGTAAATTATGCTGCAATGCTATAAAATATTTTGGTACTTGGAATACTAGACCAACCTGTATGTAATGCCCATTTAAATGTCAGCCTTAGATTGTACAGTGACATTGTATAGTCAGCCATATTGTTTGTAACTTATAACCTGTTATGTAGCTTAATCTATCATAAGTTTACAAAGGAATAGTTTCCATTTCCGTGTTTGTAATAAAGTTATACATAAGAGGACTACATCACTAAACCAATGGTCAATTTTTAAGAAAAGTGCCAGAGAGAAGTAAAAACACTCATGACAAGATGTAAAACGACTGTATTTAACCCTTTCTACTATATGTTAGGAGGACTCTGCTGAAGTGTGGAAAGAGATCCACCACAGATGCATAAAAAAATTATGAAAATTACAAAGTAGTTCAGTTACCTAAAACTTGTGATAATTTTATTTACAAATGAGCAATCTTGCCAGAAATCACTAGTTATAGTAAGTTTTTTAGTATAGTAAGGAAAAGGAGAGTATGGTTCTCGAGTAGAGAAAGTTCAAAAAGGGAAAGTATCACGGAGGAGCTCTCAAATTTTCAATTGAAAAATCGTTTCTCTTCTATGGACCAGCGATGTAAGAAGACCTATTGTTATAAAGCTAAATATCAACGTGAAGGAATTTTGTTACAACTTGATGAAATTAAACGGTAAATGATTTGAAAGTCAAGATAACCTCTGTACAAAATCAGTATCATTGACTTAATTATAACAATGACTTGGAGCGAATATTTCTGAGAATGAAGCCGTGGCAGGAACGGTTCAATGATCTACCTTATACTCTAGAGTAACCAGACAATTTGGCAGCAGAGACTCGAGAGATCCAATACGACCGACTTTGAGGAAAAGCAGGTCGACAAGATACAGCATCCTGGCATGGCAGAATTTCCACAAGAATTCAGGAATCCCAGTAATGCAGGATTTTCTTATTGGAGTCAGCGGAAAAGGATCACCAGTATCCCGTATTTTAAGGGGAAATACGGAAACAGATAGAAGTAGTGAAGGGTGATATTAAAGAGATTTAATTTTGGTGAAACCCTCGGGAAATTCCAGTCCGATTTAAAAAAAAAAATGGAAATGTATTTTGATGAAATTAGTCCTATATTAAGGGAACAAGAAAAATAAAAAATAATAGAAAGACGCATAAAAGGGTTGCCATGGAATGGTAGAGAGTGATGAAGTCGAAAGAGGACAGGTATTCACAATTTAAGAGGAAATTGATTGAACATTACTTGGGTTTTCAAACGCAACAAGGGCTTGGAAATCAAATAGAAAGTAATAAATTTAATGAAAGTGGTGCATTTAGTAAATCAGAATATTTTTTTAAACTCGTAAATAGAGCACAATATATCGATCCGAAAATACTGGAAAAATTCTAATATTCAAAATACTGAGACTTTTGACGGAAGAATTCAATTTTCTAGAGTGGGGAAAGGAAGCGAAAGCTTCGGGGAAGCGGTAAGTTTACTAAGGAAGTATGGAGGGCTTAAGTGGAGAACCGTTTAATGGAAATATGAGTCAAAGGAAAGGAGAGAAGGGGATAGGTCTAAACACCAACAGCGTTAACAAAACGGAGGTACAAACTTTCAAAACCGATCCTACGGGAACTTTCCAAATAGAACCCAACCTTGACCGTTCGGTGTTTTTGTTTTTAGTAACTTTGATGCCCCAAACCCCCCCTAAGATTTCGAATATTTTTAAACCCTTTCTTAGCCAGCACCTACGGCCCTAGAGGAAGCTACATACCAAATTTCATTGCAATCCGTTGGGTAGTTTTTGAGATTTCGTGATGAGTCAGTGAGTGAGTGGTATTTGGATTTTATATAGATTCGTGAAAATGGAGCCTACTCAATACCTAAATCCTAATTAAAACTAATTATGATTACTTGCAACCCCCCCCCCCCCCCCCCTTAACCACGAATTAGGGTAAAATTCATTCATATCCCTAAAAGGTGCAGAATTTGCCCACTATAACTTCCTGAAAGTTTGGAGTTAATCCGTGTAACAGGTTTAAAATTACGAAGGAGTTGCGGAACTTTGCATCACCCTGTACCTACTGCTGCTATAAGACTCTCCTTGAGAAAATGTACCTCCGTTTAAAAATTAAATTCAAACACCAAGGACCATCTATAAAAACACTCTTCTCTCATGAATCTGGCAATCCCTTCCGTTTAAATATCCTTCCAATTCAGAAATGGATAAAGAAGCTTGTTTGAAAACCTTTCTTCGGAAAAGGGGCCTTGGAAAGGTATTATTTTTTAAAGGTGGTAAAACCATAACCTCCATTCTGGTGCCATCATAATCAGGCGACAATGTGGAGACAGACGGACGCATTACTGACCTGAAGAGCTCCTTGAAGACGGCCGTACTCCGTACAAGCTGTTGCTCTGGTCGCAGGAACTGTCGGAATCCGGTTGGCTGATTACGTTCACCACGGGGCTAATGGATTCATAATGATCGTCTTGTCCATTCATATTCAACACATCGTCGTAGATGTTATGCTGATCATCTTCGTACTCTTTGATCACTGCATAGCTGTTCTCTAGTTCGCCAATCTGAATCAATAATTAAAATGGTTAATATGCGTGCATGAACCTTGAACACAATAGAAGGTCAATAAAATGATGCGTTTTGAGGTTACGCTATGTATTATGCATTGGTTTAAATGGGATTTTAAATGAAGGTAACAATTTTTACTTCTATTATCCAGTATTGAGGTTGATTTAGATCATACCTAACAAATATAATAGAAATTAAGTATACAATAGTTTTTCTCAGTTATTCAACAGTGTGGAAAACGTTGCCAAACTTCTAGAGGTAGGTATAAATAAAAATAATTCGACCACGCAGCTGAACCGCTCACGTGAGTTGAGCAAATTTCCAAGATTAAATTTATAGGCCTATGTTTTAGGGTTTCAACCAACAATTTGGGAAATAGGTCTATTCACGACGGTGCAAAAGGGTTCGCACGCCATTCCGCATATTGGGATTATCTTCAATACACAAAGCATTGCGTGCTTCACACGCCATTCTGCATATTGGAAGTATCTTCAACACACAATGCATTGCGTGCTTCGCACGCCAACCCTGCGCTAGAATCCACCACATTGCTTTGAACCGGGTACTTCTATGGTATTTTACGTTTTGATCGATTTTGGGGGAACCGAGCGAGCTATAGCGTCGCGTAAAATAACAAAACGTGCAGAATAACATCCTACATTTATATTTGTAGAAAAAGCTCAAAAACAAATTCATTCTCGTAGGAAAAATCTCAAAAAATAGTCACTTCCGGTCAAAAAAAGTGCTTCCGATTGTTGGAATTTTTGGCCGACGAACACGTCCGAGCGACGTATACAACCAACATGTGTACCAAGTTTGAACCAAATCGGACTTAAAATGTGGCCGCTAGAGTGCGAACACTTATATACATATATATATACTAGTTGGCACGACCCGGCTTTGCACGGATAGACAAATCAAAGTTAAATGTATATTAACAAAAAATATATTATATCAATAAATATATTACACTATGTATTTCTTATGGGGATTTTTGGTAACTTTGACCCCCCAAACCCCACTAAAATTTCGAATTTTTTAAAACCCTTTCTTAGCGAGTACCTAGGGCCCTAGAGGAAGCTACGTACCAAATTGCATTCCAATCCGTTCGATGGTTTTAGAGAAATCGTGATTTTGTAACTTTGACCCTCCCCAAACCCCCCTAAAATTTCGAACTTTTTAAACCCTTTCTTAGCGAGCATTTATGGCCCTAGAGGAAACTACATACCGAATTTAATTCCAATCCGTTTGGTAGGTTTTGAGAAATAGTGATTTAGTAACTTTGACCCCCTCCAAAACCCCCCCCTAAAATTTCGAATTTTTGGAAACCCTCTCTTAGTGCGCGTCTAGAGCCTATAAAGAGTATTAGTGCCAAATTTCATGTTTGTAGGACTCGTGGTTTTGGAGAAACTGTGATGAGTCAGTGAGTCAATGAGTCAATGGTATTTGGCTTTTATAAGTGTAGATACGATTTTTAATGACACCCCAAAACGTGTTCTGGGGACCATGATCGGTGTTCATTTGCTACTCCCGACCTTGGGTCTTACCATAAGGGCCACAGCAATAGCTCATTTCTCCTATCTCCTATGGAAATTCGCTAATAAGGGTCTCTAACTGCAGTGCAAAACTAAAATTAAAAACTTCAGATCTCTATTAAAACCGTAAAAGATGTCCGATTGAAATGGGACAAAAACAGAAATGTTTGTTACATCGTTGTTCTTAATATGAACTCGTGAATCAGTATATCGCATTATAATTAGTTTTATTTTAATACTGAACTAGGGCGTTCAATGAAGCGTCGCTTATAGGATTGTAAAAGGGTCTATTGCGGACGGGTGGCCAAACCCTCCAGGTCAGTTTGGGACAGCGACCACAGAATTAAATAGACTGGTCATGCCATAAACCTGTACGTTGTGAGAATTGAAGCTAGGTCGGCCATCTTGTGTGAGGATAGAAACGTCGAGCGGTCCTAGAGAGGAGTGAAAGTTTCAGTGCGCCCTATTCATTTACACCATGGTTTCAAAAGCTGAAAATGCTCGAAAATCTTTGAAATTTTACAAACACACAGTGTAATAGTGTGGGGCGCTAATGGTGTGTTCACAATTTGAAAATAAAAATGGTTGGGCACTTTAAAAATCGAATAAAGCCCTTTTAAAAAAATAAAACTTTTTTATACTTTTACTTTCTCCACCCTATACGTAGTATATGGAGAAAGTATTGTTTTCGTAAAAATTTTCGAATTTGAATTTTCAGTTGAATTATCTGTTTTGGTGCTCCCAGAACCCCAAAAAATTGTTTAGTGCAATTATCTGTGTTGGTGCTCCCTGAACCCAAAAATATTTTTAGTGGAATTTTTTGTTTTGGTGCTCCCTGAACCCAAAAAAGTGTTTTTAGAGTGGTGTCTGTCTGTCAGTCTGTCTGTATGTATACACGACCAGAGAGGACACTATTGGTCCGATTTTCATGAAATTTGGTATGTAGGTACTAAACCCTAATATCTCCAGGCGTTTTTTTCATTTTTTGGAATTTTTAATTTTTAAGGGTAATTTACCCCTAAAAACCCATAAAAAACGACAAAAATGCAAATTTCTCAAAAACGACTCTAACGATTTGGATCAAATTTTCAGTATTTATAGTGCTTAAGATGCCAAACAAAAAGACACCACCCGCTTTTATCAAAACTTCGGCGTTTTATAATTATGGGGAAATGTTTAAAAATAAACAAGTTTGTGTTGTCAATCTAGCATCGCGGCAGCGGCCGCACGGGGTAGCACCACGGTAGCGAGCACGGCCAGTAATTCAAAGGTCGCGCGATCGAATCCCGCCTGGGACAATAATTTTTTTATACGATTGACGTAGGTAGAATATTATTTTTTTGTTTTGTTCTAAAAAGTAGTAAATAAAATGATTAAAAACAATATTATTTTGACTACAGTAAGTTGGGAGAAAGTTTGTGTCATTTAACTGATACCGTTTATTTAATTCGTGACATCAAAAAGTTGCATTGCTAGAAAAATTGTTGTTTATAGGGCAGGTGCGTCATGTAAGCGAGATAAATTTAGCTGAAAATCTACATTGTTAGAAATTTTTTTTTTAAATTAACTATTGTAGTTTCTACCATACAACAGTTAGAACACGAGCTTCGTTCCGCGGGTAATGTGGCATGTACAGGCAGCGGCTCGCGACTTGCATCCGCCATATTGTGTGAGTACTTGACTCTACAACTGGCTTCACTCTTGCGTTCGACTTGTCCAGTCTATTTACTTCGCTTGTTGGTCGGCCGCCTCTCAGTGTCAAGCTCACATGTGCGTCCTTAGCAGTGAACGTGTTAAAATGGTTTGAATTCAAATCCCCGGTCCTGACCTGACCCCCCACCCCTCGAAAAGTTTTCTTGTCTACGGCCTTGTTCGATGGAGGTAATAAAATATGTTTTTGTAACAAACAGTTTTTGTATATGCAAACTAGGCCCCTATAATAGATATTTACACCATGATTATTTATCGGATACAGTACAATCGATAAGGCAGTTTATTATGGATTAATGTAACACAACAGATGTGACAAGATTAAACTTTATGACATTGTAATCACAGATAGGATGAAATATATGTTTACTAATGTACAGATAGCACCAATTAGGATGGAGCGCGAAGAGGGGGTGTGCAAGTCTCTTACGCCGGCTCCCACCACATTTCCCCTCTCGCGGCGCAGTACAGTCAGAGCCGCCTGCCCTACCTAATTCATGTCTGCTATGTAGTCGTGTTGATTGTATATCAACACTTTTTGGCGGTGACTGTACTGTATACTCACAGTCGAGTAGGAGAGGGTAAGACGTTACAGCGCATGCTCAAGTGACGCTTCACGCTACTTGGCACTATCTGTAATGTGTTACTAAAATCCAGTTTAAGTGGGAAAGTGGTGTTGTGCTTTTTAGCGAATTTCCATAGGAAAAGTGAGCTATGCGGTGACCCTTATGGTGAGACCTAAGGTCGGGAGTAGTAAATGAGCAGCGATCATGGCACCCAGAACACGTTTTGTGTTGTCGTTAAAAATTGTACACACAGGGTAATTTAGGAAGAAACAGAGAAAATTTCAGGACATGTCCTTTTAGTGAAAATAAAGAAAAAAGTTCCTACAAACATATGTTTAAAAATGCTTCGTTTTCAAGATGTCCGCCATATTGTTTTTTTTTACAAAATAATTCCTATCTAAAGAAATGTTTGACTGATTGAGTTCAAACTTGGCATGCAGTTTAACCTAACAACGATATATCTCAAGAAAAATAATTGATACTATCCAATCACGCGTTTCCAAATGGCGGCTGTTTGAAAATGTCAAACCTAATTACTCAAAAACGGTTCATTTTAACAAAAAACTGTCAAGACATCTCTTGTTCTGATTCCCTATCGGATGGTCTCAAAGGATAATAGTTAAGGCTCTTCTTTACCTTGAAGAAAACTCCCGAGTGTACAGTATGATTTCAATGCAAAAGGTCTGACTCAAGCCGCAAAATCGTTGAAACATGCATTCGTAATACCGTGTTTCGGATTCTATTTATAAATTAATAATCTGGGAAACTACTTTAAGTTATAAAGAAGGCTTTATATTTTTTACGTGTTGCCTTAAAATATGGAAATTATTGCTTAAAACTCCCAAAAAATGCGTAAAAAATAATCGATTTTTACTCATTTAAACTGTTGATTAAATAATAATAATAATAAATGACTTTATTTTTTGGGGCGAGGTTAGGACTGTTTAGTCCTCTCTTCCACCTAACCCCAATAGAAAAATACAAACATATTATACAAAATTACAAACATATACAAAATTCAATTCTTAAAAATAAGTATTACTTTAACAGACAACAAATAATAATAAATGTAGCTTATGCAATTTATAAAAACATTAACAGCAATTATTACAAACAGGTTAATACAACTACAAATTAAAAGGAGTTGCCGACGATTTATTTCAATTATGAGATATAAGACAAAAGCACAAAGCCTTTAAGAACAATTTAAGATGTTTCACAACTTTTTAGGTTGAAAAACGGCGTCCGAAACACGGTAATACGAAGTGCATATTTTTGCTGTTTTACGCAAGGTATAGAAGACCCTTAAGTTATGTGCAATAATTGTTTTTTTCAACCCAGCATCCTACACAGTAAACACGACAATATTATATGTGCATATGCTGTTATTATCTTTAACTTAGCT
This sequence comes from Philaenus spumarius, assembly GCA_018207615.1. NCBI lineage: Eukaryota > Metazoa > Arthropoda > Insecta > Hemiptera > Aphrophoridae > Philaenus > Philaenus spumarius. The sequence continues at coordinate 38,456 of JAGFPH010001011.1, read as the reverse complement.
ATTATCCTTCACCCGATTGTTTTGATAGTTACACTATCCAATAGGGAATTAAAAGGGCTACAAAAAGGTTTCTCGACATTTTTCGTTAAAATGTAAGGTTTCTGAGTAATTTAGGTTTGAAATTTTCAAACAGCCGCCATTTTGAAACGCGTGATTGGATATAATCGCTTGATTTGC
>JAGFPH010001011.1:7932-23506 GCA_018207615.1 Philaenus spumarius | reverse complement strand
TATATTTGTTTCATTATAGTAGACAATCACCTATATTTTATTTCATTCTAGTAAACATTCACCTATATTCTTTTCATTATAGTAGACAATCACCTAGATTTATTTCATTATAGTAGACAAACTCCTATATTTGTTTAATTAAAGTAGACAATCACCTATATTTTATTTCATTACAGTAGACAATCACCTATATTTCCATTATAGTAGACAATCACCTACATTTGTTTCACTATAGTAGACAATGGCCTATATTTTCATTATAGTAGACAATCACCTAGATTTGTTTCATTATAGAAGACAATCTCCTATATTTGTTTAATTAAAGTAGACAATAACCTATATTTTATTTCATTATAGTAGACAATAACCTATATTTTCATTATAGAAGACAGTCACCTATATTTTATTTCATTCAAGTAGACATTCACCTATATTTTTTCGGACAATAATCTAGATGATCTTTAAAATTACATAATCTTACTTGTACAATAATTCAGCACTGCCTTAAACATTTGTTGACCCTATTGGTCCCTATTTTTGGAGATCTACAGGGCCCATTTTCGTGCGGTTGGTATTAAATGATAGAAAATGTTGTCGTGTTATCAAACAAATATGAAATGTAAGTTTTTTATTCCGTCGTTTTATTTATAAGGGAACTTTTTGAGTTATTGTTCTTATTTTTTTAGGATACAACCCTATTGATACCCATTTATAGAGATTCATTTTGCCCTAGGGCCATTTTACAAATCCTTTTGAAACAGCCGACCCCGGGGATGCCTTTTTCCCCAGTATTCTGTATATTGAGTTTATGGTTGGTTTTAAACCTTCATGGCAGCAATCATTATGCTCTTTAAATTGTCGTAAATGTCTTTTATGAACCGTTGCATCTGCTGCTATATTTTCTCCTGATCCCCAGCGGTAAAACATCCTTTTTAAAACCTTTTGCACATTCGTGTCCTGCACTCTGCACTAACGGCGACAAGGCAAATGTCTACCCGCCGCGGCGCTCCAGGTTATTTCTCAGACTCGAAGAATTCTGCTTTCCTTTGGTCACTCGGAGCGGATTATCCGTGAAAGTTCCAAGATTTATTTAATTACACGACATGGATCCAGGGCAGCAAAAGGTGAAGGGGGTTTAATGGAAAGCAAAAAGCACGATCGCATCAATTTCGTCCGAAGAATTAGAGTGGTGCTTAGTCATTCGACTGCTAGTCAGACCATTGCTTCTAGATTCTTAATGGGCAAAAATTAATCTATATTATATAAAAGCGAAATACCACTCACTCATCACGATTTCTCAAAAACTACCTAACGGATTGAAATGAAATTTGGTATGTAGCTTCCTCTAGGGCCATAGGCGCTCGCTAAAAAAGGGTTTAAAAAAATTCGAAATTTTAGGAGGGGTTTGGGGGGATCAAAGTTATTAAATCACGATTTCTTCAAAACTACCGAACGGATTGGAATGAAATGTGGTATGTAACTTCCTCTAAGGCCATAGGTGCTCACTAAGAAAGGGTATGAAAAATTTCGAAATTTTAGGAGGGGTTTGGGGGGATAAAAGTTACTAAAATCATAATTTCAGATCTTTTATTATTATGACAATAGTGCTTTTATTATTTAAGATCTATATATTTATAAGCCAAATACCACTCACTGACTGAACACTTAAAAAGAATACAATTACGTTAAAAAGACTGAAAATAACAACCACCACGTGCAACGCCGTACGGGTCAGCTAGTGTGCCAATATACAATGCAATCCTTCAAGCTTAGTGGTAAGGAAAATAACCTTTATTCGGTCACAGGAGTTCCTCCGAAACGGGTTAGAACATAGCCATTAAATTTGAGACAGCAATAAACTACGCTAACCCTGTAATAATCTGAACTCAAAAATATTAAAAAATGCATTTTAAATCCCCCATAGCACAAAAAGAATTTGTGCGACATTAACGCGTGGGATATCGTTATAAAGGATTCAGAAACTAATTTATTTAGAATATTGTGACATTTCAAATATATTTCCAAAAACAGCTCGAAATCACATTCCCCTGCCTGTTAACAAAAATTCTCAAAACCCCATTCCATTGCCTATTTCCAAAACAGGCTGAAATAACCTCTACAATATTCCCCTGTCCTTGCCTATTTCCAAAACGTTTAAAAAAAAACCCATTCCCTGTCTACTTCTAAAAAGTCGCCAAACCACATTCCCTGTCAATTTAAAAAATCAGGCTCAAATAACTCCTATTCGTCTGCGAATTTCCAAAAAGGCTCAAATCTCCATTTCCCTTACTAGTCCAATTTCCTAAAACGGCTTAAAATTACATTCCCTAGTATATTCTCAAAAAAAGCTCAAATCTCGAATCCTCTGTCCATTTCTAAAAAAAAAACGTAAAATTACATTCTACTTATTAAAAAAAAAGACTTAAACCTCATTCTCCTGCCTATTTCGAAAAAAGACTCAAAACCCTATTTCACTACCTATTGACAAAAAAAGGCTTAAAACCTTATTTTCCATTTCCTAAAAAAGCTTAAAATTACATTCCCGTGACTATTTTCAAAAAGTCTACAAATCCCACTCCCCTGTCAATTTACAAAACAGGCTCAAATAACCCCTATTCCCCTGCCTATTTCCAAAAAGGCTCGAAACCCTATTCCCCAGTATATTTTCAGTTACACTCGCCTGTGTATTACCTAAAAAGACTTACAATTAAATTCACATTATTCCCCCCAAAAAAGGCTAAAAATCCCATTCTGTATATTTACAAAAAAAGGCTCGAAATCCTATTCCCGTGTCTATTCCCAAAAAAGTTTAATAGCCTATTTCTCCATATTCTAAAATGAATCAAAATTACATTCCCCTATCTATTTCCAAAAAAGACTCAAAACTATATTCACCTGAATATTTAAAAAAAAATGCTCAAAACCTTATTCCTTTTCCTATTTAAAACAACATAAAAAAGCTCAAATCTCTATATCTCTGTCAATTTTAAAAAAACCTTAAAATTACATTCCTTATCTATTTTGAAAAAAATCGATCAAAACTCCATTCACCTGTCTATTTACAAAAAAAAAAAAACGGCTTAAAAACCTATTTCCCCGTCCATTTAAAAAAAAAAGGCTCAAAACCCTATTTCCCTGTCCATTTTCAAAAAAGGCTCAAAAAGCTATTTTCCTGTTCACTCCTAAAAAAAAGACTCAAAACCCTATTTCTCTGTCGATTTCATAAAACGGCTGAAAATAAAATACCCTTGTATATTTTCAAAAAAAAGGTTCAAAACCCCATTCACATGTCTATTCACAAAAAAAGCTCAAATTTGTATTCCTCTGTCTATTTCTAAAAAAGGCATAGAATTAAATTCTCCTTAGCCCCCAAAAATGTCCCAAACCCCATTCCCCAGTCTATACCCCAAAAAAGGCAAAACGCTATTCCCAAAAAAGGGCTTTTAAACCCCTATTTCCCTTCCCATTTCATAAAACGGTTTAAAATAAAATACCCTTGTATATTTTCAAAAAAAGGTTCAAAACCCCATTCACATGTCTATTCAAAAGAAAAAGAAGAAATTTCTATTACTCTATTGCCCTGTCTATTCCCCATGAAAGGCTTAAACTCCCATTTCCTTGTATATTCCCAAAAAGGCTCAAAACCCCATTCCCTGTCTATTTCCCAAAAAGGCTCAAAACCTCATTTCCTGCCTATTCCCAAAAAAGGCTCAAAACCCCAATCCCTGTCTATTTTCCAAAAAGGCTCAAAACGTTATTCCCTGTCTATTCCCAAAAAAAGGGCTTTTAAACCCCTATTTCCCTGCCCATTTCATAAAACGGCTTAAAATAAAATACCCTTGTATATTTTCAAAAATGGTTCAAAACCCCATTCACATGTCTATTCCCAAAAAAACGGAAATTTCTATTACTCTATTGCCCTATTTATTCCCCATAAAAGGCTTAATACGACATTTCCCTGTCTACTCCCCAAAAAAAACTCAAAACCCCATTTTCTGTCTATTCAAAAAAGGCTCAAAACCTCATTCCCTGTCTATATTCCCCAAAAAGGTTCAAAACCCCATTCCCCTGTCTATTCCCCCCAAAAAGGTTCAAACCCCGATTTCCCAGTCCATTTCATAAAAATACTTAAAATTACATTCCCCGTTTATTTCCAAGAAATATTCAAAATTACATTCCTCCGTTTAAAAATGGCTCAAAACCTAATTCAACGTTTATAACCAAAAAAAGCTCAAAAACCCATTTCCATGTATATAAAAAAAAAAGCCACTCTCGAAACCAATTTTTGTCAAATTCTACTTCTTACTTGAGCCCATTTTCTGTTGTAGGCTATCAAAAAAACATAAACATTAACATTTTCTGTTGTATGCGCCAAAAAAAATGAATAAACCTTTTCCGAGTCGACTAAAGTTCGGTGCCAGTTAGTTCATTTTAACTAACCCCCCATCAGTGATGTACAGGAAGCACTATAAAGGAATCCCAGTACTCAAAGGTACATTGAACTGAACTGAATATTATTTAGTATAGATTAGCCACGGTACAACTAGCGCTACCTGATCTTCTTCACGACGGTCGTCAATCAAACTATGCAATTCGCCTTGGTAAATGCTCTCCGGCGGAGGAATACAATACTCCTTTCCGGCTGCGATTATTTCGCACATTTCAGTTTTACCAACATTAAAACATTCAGTAATTTCCAACAACGGAACCGTTTTGCTTCTGCGCACAAGGTAATAGTTTCGACGAAATCAGATCAGCAATTTTTAAATTAAATTGTAATAAAGGATTGCATCTTTTTTAAACAGAACAGCATTTTTCGTATTGAATACATTTTTCATGTAGGCTAAATTTTTTGGTTATAGCTCTTTAGCGAATTTCCATGGGAAAGGTGAGACCTGGGTCGGGAGTGGTCAATGATCAATGGTCAACATATATACCGGGTGTTCCACGAAGAGGTCCCTATTTTTGAATTAATATATTAGATGCACCGAACACTCTACAAACCTGAAACTCAACAGTCCTAACATACCCATATGTAAAAGAAATACACCTGAGTATCAGTTAATTCTGACACATTAGGACAAAATGGCGAGATATCAAAGAAATAGTACCTTTTCGTTAAAATAGTTTTATTTGCTTAAGTGTTACAACATAATTATTGAATTTTAACGATGTTACTAAGCACTAAACAACGTTAGGGAATTAAAGATATAAGTAACTCATAAATAAATAAAATCTATTTGATCCATAAACCTTATTCAAACTGATGTCCATCGATCGCAATGCACTGATGACAACGAAATAGAAAACAGTCATACGCTTTGCTGAACAACTCTCGAGGTATCAACAACAGTTCCTCTTCGATCAACCTCATTAGTTCATCGTCTGTCGCAATGTTATGACAATAAACCTTCTCCTTTAAAAAGCCCCACAGAAAAAAGTCACAAGCAGTCAAGTCTGGAGACCTTGGGGGCCAGTCCATGAAGCTGCTGCCACGACCTATCCAACGGTTAGGAAGATTTTGGTCCAAAACTGCTTTGGCCACATTAGCATAATGCGGAGGAGCTCCATCCTGTTGGAAAAAACGTCTTTCATCTCAGGCTGAGAAAGATGAGGAACTATGTGATTGCTTAAAACTGATGCATACCTTTCTCCAGTCATTGTTTGTCGAGATATGTCATACGACAAAACACCATCCTTGGTAACAGCAGCCCAAACTGTTATACCTGTTGATTTTAATTTCTCTTCTTGTAAGATATGTGGATTTTTTGTGTTATAGTAATGACAATTATGCCTGTTTACAGTTCCTGTTCGATAAAATGTCGCTTCATCTGAAAACACGATTCCTTCATGCAATTTGCTATCTACGTCAGTCTTTTCAATTATTTTCGAACAAAATTCCAATCGTCTGTCAGGATCATCTTCAAGCAGTCCGTGAACTAAATGAGTTTTATAATGTTTGATTTTGTTCTTTTTGGCATACCTTTGGACAGATGACTTCGGTATCCCTGTAGCAGATTCCACCTTTCTTACTGAATTAGGCGTATTTGGAGATTCCATGAAAGCAGCACATACGATTTCTTCATTTTCGATGTTGGAGGATCTATGGTATTTTTTTTTTTTTTTGTATTGACCCCGTTTCTAGTAGGATAGTCTTCCACTTACGAATAGATTTCCTTGACGGTGGAACTACACCTGGGTACCTTTCCCTAAAACACCTTATTGCTTCATAATCATTTTCAAAGGCAATAGCCCAGGAACAACATTTCACTTTTTGTTCAGTTGAAAACGGCATGGTACATAAGACACTTTACAATGCAACTTAATAACAAATGCCAATGTTTATTACCAAATATGTTCATTGTTGTGGATACACGCAGTCAGCTGATAGATTTAAAATAGTCTAAACAGCTGTAACTGTTCCTATTCTAAATAAAAGTAGGTTTACCCTTAAAATACGATTGCTGATTTTGTTATTTTTTGTTTTTCCGCCATTTTGTTTGGATCAGTCAGAATAATTAACTGATACTCAGGGGTATTTCTTTTACATATTATGTGTTAGTCACGACTGTAGAATTTCAAGTCTGTAGCGCGCTCTATACGTCTGTCATATCAATTCAAAAATAGGGACCTCTTCGTGGGACACCCGGTATATACAGAGCGTTCAGAAAAAGAGTTCCAAGATTTCAGGCCGTGATTTCCCCAATCAAAATAAGATTAAAAATTCCTATAAACATACGTATAAAAATGCTCCGTTTCCTGTCCAGCCGCCATTTTTTTTACAATATAATTCAAATCTAAAGAAATGTTTAACTGTTTGGGTTCAAACTTGGCATGAAGTTTAACCTAACCTAACAATGAACCAACTCAAGAAAAATAATCGATTCTATCCAAACATGCGTTTCAAAATGGCGGCTGTTTGAAATTTACAAACATTAATTACTCAAAAAGTGTAAATTTTAACCAAAAACTACACCTTTTTTTTGTAGCCCTTCTGATTCCCTATCGGATGGTGTGACCTTCAAAACAATCGTAAGTAGGATATCGGTTAATTTAAAGATAATGACAGCAAATGTACGTACAATATTGCTGTGTTTACTGTGTCGGTTGCAGGAAGCCGCTTGAATAAACCAATAAACCTAACTATTATCCTGCATCCGATTGTTTTGATAGGATAGCCTTTTTTTGCATTACAGGGTAACCTTTTAATATATGACTAGGGGGGCCCCTGCGTGCTCCGCACGCCAACCAAAACGGAACCTTCTAAAAACATATGCTATGTTTTATTTAAAATAAAGGTGTAGGATTAATAATAACCTGAAAACTAAGATGGTAAATAATGTCAAATGTTCAAATAAAATTATTTGTTATATTTTGTAACAGCAGTCATAATAATGGTTAAAAGGTCTACACTTTAAAACCCTAACCTAAAAGCTAGAAATACACAAATAATTGCTTAAAATTTTGAAATCAGCTGTTAATGGAAATATTGGAGCTAACAGCTACATTATCTGTTATTTTATTCAATTGGTTGTTATGGTAATAAATGTAAATACATGTGTTGGTTTATCATTCTAGGCCTAAACTAAGAATTTTTACGACTTAATTTACAAATATTTAAATAAAAAAAACGGGTTTTATCAAAATGAATTATAGCCTATGTTACTCAGGGATAATGTAGCTTTTTATTAGTAAAACTATTTTTTCAATCGGTTCAGTAGTGCCAGAGATTACCCCCTGCATACAAACAAACAATCAAACAAACTTTACCTCTTTATAATATTACTAGAGGAGACCCTTGCGTGCTCCGCACGCCAACCCCCAACGTAACCTTCTAAAAACATATGTTATGTTTTATTTATAATAAAGGTGTAGGATTAATAATAACCTCAAAACTAAGACGGTAAATAATGTTAAATGTTCAAACAAATTATTTCTTATATTTTATAACAGCAGTTATAATAATGGTTAAAAGAACCAGCAAAGCTCAGGTTTACACTTTAAAACCCTAACCTAAAAGCTAGAAATACAAAAATAATTGCTTAAAATTTTGAAATCAGCTGTTAATGGAAATATTGGTGCTAACAGCTACATTATCTGTTATTTTATTCAATGGTTGCTATGGCAATAAATGTAAATACATGTGTTGGTTTATCATTCTAGCCCTAAACTAAAAATTTTTACGACTTAATTTACAAATATTTAAATAAAAAAAAGGGTTTTATCAAAATGAATTATAGCCTATGTTACTCAGGGATAATGTAGCTTTTTATTAGTAAAACTATTTTTTCAAACGGTTCAGTAGTGCCAGAGTTTACCCCCTACATACAAACAAACAATCAAACAAACTTTACCTCTTTATAATATTACTAGGGGAGACCCCTGCGTGCTCCGCACGCCAACCCCCAACGGAAGATTCTAAAAACATATGTTATGTTTTATTTATAATAAAGGTGTAATATTAATAATAACCTCAAAACTAAGATGGTAAATAATGTTAAATGTTCAAACCAAATTATTTCTTATATTTTATAACAGCAATTAATAATAGTTAAAAGAACCAGCAAAGCTCAGGTCTACACTTTAAAACCCTAACCTAAAAGCTAGAAATACAAAAATAATTGCTTCAAATTTTGAAATCAGCTGTTAATGGAAATATTGAAGTAAACATATATATTATCTGTTATTTTATTCAATTGGTTGCTATAGTAATAAATGTAAATACATGTGTTGGTTTATCATTCTGGGCCTAACCTAAGAATTTTTTCCGACTAAATTAACAAATATTAAAATAAAAAAAGGTTTTTACCGAAATGAATTATAGCCTATGTTACTCAGGGATAGTGTAGCTTTTTATTAGTAATACTATTTTTTCAATCGGTTCAGTAGCGCCAGAGATTACCCCCTACATACAAACAAACAAACAAACAAACAAACTTTACCTCTTTATAATATTAGTATAGATATAGACTAGGGGAGACCCCTGCGTGCCCCGCACGCCAACCCCCAATGGTACCTTCTAAAAACATATGTTATGTTTTATTTATAATAACGGTGTAGTATTAATAATACCCTCAAAACTAAGATGGTAAATATTGTTAAATGTTCAAACCAAATTATTTCTTCTATTTTATAACAGCAGTTAATAATGGTTAAAAGAACCAGCAAGGCTCAGGTTTACACTTTAAAACCCTAATCTAAAATGTGGAAATACAAAAATAATTGCTTCAAATTTTGAAATCAGCTGTTGATGGAAATATTAAAGCAGCTATGTTAGCTCTTATTTTATTCAATTGCTATGGTATTAAATGTAAATACATGTGTTGGTTTATCGTTCTAGCCCTAACCTAAGAATTTTTTCCGACTAAATTTACAAATATTGAAATAAAAAAAGGTTTTTATCGAAATGAATTATACCCTATGTTACTCAAGGATAGTGTAGCTTTTTATTAGTAAAACTATTTTTTCAATCGGTTCAGTAGTGCCAGAGATTACCCCCTACATACAAACAAACAAACAAACAAACTTTACCTCTTTATAATATTAGTATAGATTAGTATTAGTAATTAGTATAGATAGTATTTTTGGCATACAGGGTAACTTTCTTTATAAAAATAGAATAGCATTTTTGCTCTTAGGATGATCGCTTTTCATATAAAATATACTTTTTCATATAGAATAACCCTTTTTCCACAAATGAGTTAATTTTTGCACGTATAATTGCTTTTTTTGCACACAACCTAAGAATTGCTGTATGGAATTTTGTCATTATTCTGAACATTTCAAAGAAATTAATTTATCCATTTACTAAGTTAAACAGCTAAATTATAAAATATCCAACATATTGATACTAATATAGTAAACCTGAAATAATGTGTTTAATGTCATGCTATAGCCTAGGAAACCCAATAACCGGGTGCGGGGGGGCTTCGTGGGCACGTGAGGCTTCTTCCTCCGTCTGCCGAGCCCCACATGTCGCACTTCCTTCGCTACGCTCGTGTCCGACGATTAATTAATCCATAAAACACTACAAGGATTCCCTTGTCCCTGACTAATGACGCCTATTGGACGGAACGTGTTGGAGTTGAACGCTTTTACGACCCACTTCCACTGCACGTATACTGGATAGGCTCTGCTGCACCTACAACGTGTAATACAAGGTGTTCCGGAACATTCCACCAATACGTTTAAGTATTGTTTCTGGGCCGATGGATTCAAAATATCATTATTAGCAAATTGCAATAGGAAAGATTAAGCAATCCGGGGCTACCGACGTTATTAAGATAGTTTCGTAGGGCCTTGTATGGCCGGTATGGATGTGTAACCTAGCGGGTAATTTAGTTAAGTTTATAAAAATAATATAATATAGCCTATAGGGTGTCCCATAAGTAAAGTGCCAAAGTTCGGGGAATGGTTCTATGGGTCAAAATAAGAAAAAAAGTTCATATAAACATAGGCCCGAAAACGCTTCGTTTTCCAGATATCCGCCATTTTGTTTGTTATACAAAATAATTCATATCTAGAGAACGGTTTGACTGATTGAGTTCAAACTTGGCACGAAGTTTAACCTAACAATGATATATCTAAAAAAAAATAGTAATTAAATTCAATCATGCGTTTAAAAATGGCGGCTGTTTGAAAATTTCAAACCTAAATTGCTAAAAAACCGTAAATTTTAACGAAAAATGTCAAGACACCTTTTCTGTAGCCCTTTTGATTCCCTATCAAAACAATCGGATGAAGGATAATAGTTAAGTTATGTGTATAATTGGTTTGTTGTGAGAGGCTTTCATTACGATTTTAGTCCTAGTTCTGTCAACTATGTGACAGGTACCCCTCAACTCATAAATAATCATAAGTAATAAGTAAAGATATTAAATATTAAAGGGTCCACTATCAACGGACATAGTATAGGCTGGCTAAAGATACATTGCTGAGAAGACGATTCCTAGTTAACTAAGGGAGGGGGACGCTAGAGAAAAGCATCGAGAGATGCATCAGTTAGTCTGGAAGTGAACGCGTCCGCGATTAGACTCAATAATAAATGGGGGATTGATCTTGCTTTGGCCTCATGGCGTAATATTAGTTTTAGGATAATCGGAACCAACAGAGTAGTCGTTTATAAAATGGTTCAATAAACGTTTCAACTGATCATGAGTTTACCACTTATTGAAGAACCCGCTCGCCAACCACCATCCTGACAACGCCCGTACGTCCGCACGAGGACAGAAAGGTACAGCCCGACCAGGGAAAACGCCGCTTCAGGATTCGGACACAGGAGAGCCGCACCCAGCGAGGCGGGGCCCGTTACAACTAAAGTTTTTAAATATAGTAAAAATCATTGCAATATTAACATAACTTCAATACTATGTTTCAGAAATGAGCCAGGCCTATATTACAAAATCGACTATTAGAATGTATCCATCTTTGCCAAGTTTACCTTTTTTTTTGACAAAATAAATTGTTAAATCAGGCCCGATTTATTCTAATTCCAACGTGCTAAAACAGTATAAATTAGCTTGCTTTTTAACACTAATTAAAAACCATCCAATGAACAGCTGATTTTGGATAATACTCAATCTCAGTTCTATTCCACTCTATTTCCAACGTGATAAAACAGTATAAATTGGCTTGTTTATAAACAGCTGTTTTGATCGCTTTATTTACTATTTCGTTGTTATTCTGTAACCAACATGGCAACCCATAATACCCTATGTTAAGATTTTTCAACTTTTAAATTAGATTTTGTCAAAAAATTGCGTTTTTACACGAATCTATACTTATAAAAGCCAAATAGGCCTACCATTGACTCATCACAGTTTCTCCAAAACCACGAGGCGTACAAACATGAAATTTGGCACTTATACTCTTTATAGGCTCTAAACGCACTAAGAAAGGGTTTCCGCAAATTCGAAATTTTAGGGGGGGTTTTGGGGGTCAAAGTTTCTAAATCACGATTTATCAAAACTTACCGAACGGATTGGAATGAAATTTGGTATGTAGCTTCCTCTAGGGCCATAGATGCTCGCTAAGAAAGGGTTTAAAAAAAATCTAAATATTTGGGGGCTTGGGGGTGTCAAAGTTACAAAATCTCGATTTCTCTAAAACCATCGAACGGATTGGAATGACATTTGGTATGTAGCTTCCCCTAGGGCCATAGGTGCTCGCTAAGAAAGTTTTTCAAAAAATTTGAAATTTTAGGGGGGTTTGGGGAGTCAAAGTTACTAAAAAGAAACACCGAACGGATTGGAATGAAATTTATTATGTAGCTTCCTCTAGGGCCCTAGGTGCTCGCTAAGAAAGAGTTTTTAAAATAAATCGAAGTTTTAGGGGAAGTTGGGGGGGGGGGATCAAAGTTACTAAAATCCCCATAAGAAATACATAGTGTAATATATTTATTGATATAATATATTTTTTGGTAATATACATTTAACTTTGATTTGTCTATCCGTGCAAAGCCGGGTCGGGCCAGCTAGTACAACTATATGGGTGTACTTAAAAATCAAAACCACACCTAAATATAAATTATCTTTGAATTCGTTAGAGCCGTTTTCGAGATCCGCGACAGATACAAAGACAGATACAAGAATTGCTCATTTAAAGTTATAGGATTATATTGACGAGTCCGACAGACTACAAAAATCCAACTGCAAGAAGCACGTTTTTGACAAAAGTAAACATTTTTTGAGAATGTTCGTACTAAAATAACAAGTTTTTGGGGTTTCATCTAAAACAATAAATGCCGGAGATTACTCTAAATTTTTACTTTCTCCACCCTATACGTAGTATATGGAGAAAGTATTGTTTTCGTAAAAATTTTCGAATTTGAATTTTCAGTTGAATTATCTGTTTTGGTGCTCCCAGAACCCCAAAAAATTGTTTAGTGCAATTATCTGTGTTGGTGCTCCCTGAACCCAAAAATATTTTTAGTGGAATTTTTTGTTTTGGTGCTCCCTGAACCCAAAAAAGTGTTTTTAAAGTGGTGTCTGTCTGTATGTATGCACGACCAGACAGGACACTATTGGTCCGATTTTCATGAAATTTGGTATGTAGGTACTAAACCCTAATATCTCCAGGCGTTTTTTCATTTTTTGGAATTTCTAATTTTAAGGGTAATTTACCCCTAAAAACCCATAAAAAACGACAAAAATGCAAATTTCTCAAAAACGGCTCTAACAATTTTGATCAAATTTTCAGTATTTATAGTGCTTAAGATGCCAAACAAAATGACACCACCCGCTTTTATAAAAACTTCGGCGTTTTATAACTATGGGGAAATGTTAAAAAATAAACAAGTTTGTGTTGTCAATCTAGCATCGCGGCGGCGGCCGTACGGGGTAGCACCACGGTAGCGAGCACGGCCAGTAATTCAAAGGTCGCTCGATCGAATCCCGCCTGGGACAATAATTTTTTTATACGATTGACGTAGGTAGAATATTATTTTTTTGTTTTGTTCTAAAAAGTAGTGAAAAATAAAATGATTAAACACAATATTATTTTGACTACAGTAAGTTGGGAGAAAGTTTGTGTCAGTTAACTGATACCGTTTATTTGTTTTTTTATACGAACTTCTAGCCTGTCTGGTTCGATCAACGTAACCTATACACCAGGTATAATTCTCGTTTAAAAATCACTAAATTCACTTGAATTTCTCCTATTAAGAAGTACGATTGCGTACTTTCGAGGAAATAAGCAAGTAATGACAATACATTGTTGAAAATAGTGGCTATCGAGCTGATAACGTTATCTGAGTAAACACCTGTTATCAGTAGGTCTAAATATTACTTTAATTATGTTCAGATACAGGCGCGAATGTACAAACCGCTACTAACCTGACTAAAAACATCATTACCCTGGAACACATCACTGTTCAACACGTTCACTGCCAAGGACGCACATGTGAGCGTTTAAAAATATGATAAAATATATTGCCTCAAAAAGCCATCAGTTCGACAGATAATTCGACCACGCAGCTGAACCGCTGACGTGAGTTGAGCGAATTTCCAAAATTAAGTTTATACGTTTTAGGGTTTCAACCTACGGTTTGGGAAACTGGTCTACTCACGAAGGCGCTGAACTGCTGACTGCGTGTACGAAATATATTAGGCCAGTCGGTAGGGGTCAATTTAGACCAAAAGTTCCAGTAATTTACATTACGGCTGATTTTTTTTTTATAAGTACATTAAAGTAAGTAGATTAACATAAAAAAAGTTTACCAGTCTATCGATTTCCCAAAGTCGAAAAAAAAATCTATAATAATTTTTTTTTCGATTATCTTTAATATTTCGAGCTGGGATGAAGATAGAGAAAAATAAAAAATACCACCGTGTAGGGAAGGTATTTTTCAACAAAAAAGGACATATCTATTTATTTCGTCCGAGCAATGGTTTGTCTGGAAAAAATTCGATAATGCAGGTATGTATTTTGCATCAGGGGAAATCACTAAAAGGGGACATCTTATTCACATATTAAGCGTTGGCTCATTCTAAATTGACTGAATTTTAATATATCGAATTGAAACTTGGTATAGGAGTTAAAATATATATTTTAAACATTTATACTGAGTCTCAGCTTGTTATCTTGAAAATTACCCGATCTAGGAGTCGATTTCGATTATCGATTTTAGGAGTACCGGACCCACGAACTAATTTCAATCTATTCCAGTTTCGTCAATTTTAGGAATATCAACATCAAATTTGTTTTACAAGTTGAGTACACCAGTATAAATATTCTTAGTAAGTATGAACGATTTTTTTCTTGTTATTTTTAAAAACGAGGCGCTTGAAAATAGTCTTCTGTTTTACCTGTCTCGTTTTAACTATAACACCTTTGGATTCAACGACTCCATTTTCGACATTTTTGAACATATCGATTTAAAAATTTGTACAGAAGTTACAAACACAATTGTTTTTTGCTACACTTATTTTAAAAACTGTATTTTCAAAAATGACTAATCTGCAGCCGATCAACTCAAGCGTTTTGATAAAAAATCTAAAAAGGTCTAAAATTATACTTTTTTAATTTACTTGTGCTTTTAAAAGTAAATAATGTAAAAGGTTTATACTCCTTGAACTTGTTTGAATATATCTATTTAACTTGTAAAAAAAACTTTCAGGTTTATATTTTGAAAATTCTCTAAACTGGAGCCGATTAAAATTAGTTCGTGGGTGCAGTACTCCTAAAATCGAGAAACCCATTGATGAGTCAAGTGGCTCTAGATATCGGGTCATTTTCAAGATAACAAGCTGAGACTCAGCATAAATGTTTAAAATATATATTTTAACTCCTACGTTAAGTTTCAATTCGATATATGAAAATTCGGCCAATTTAGAATGAGCCAAAGCTTCATATATGAATAAGATGTCCCCTTTTAGTGATTTCCCCTGCTGCAAAATACATACCTGCATTATCGAATTTTTTCCAGGCAAACCATTGCTCGGACGAAATAAACACATATGACCTTTTTTGTTGAAAAATACCTGCCCTACACGGTGGTATTTTTCATTTTTCTCTATCTTCATCCCAGCTCGAAATATTAAGGATAATCGAAAAAAAAATGATAATCGATTTTTTT
>JAGFPH010001010.1:309706-331617 GCA_018207615.1 Philaenus spumarius | reverse complement strand
ACTAACTTGCATTAATTAATGTATTTTTTAATGAGATGAGTGTAATTAGCTCATTATCCGAGTTCGTTTGTATTACTGTCGTATCACTCACACGTTTTAATAATTAACTTTTAACTTTATTAATTTCGTTTACTAATCCGACACAAATATGACAGACATTAAGAAGAATTATGTTGTTTTTGTACATGTCAATTCATGTTTGTTTTCACGCAAGGGTTTTATTTGAATGTATTAAATTAAGCTAAATATTCAACAGAATTAATTTGATGTGTAATGTATTTTTTAGTTTTTAATTAGATTTTATTAAATAATAGGAATGTGTACTTTTTTTAAACTATTCAAATCTTTTCGTTTACATGGGAATGAACTAACTTTGAATTAGAATTACAATTTTACCTTTTTCTGAGCTAAAAACCACAAGAGTGTTTGGTTTTAGTTCATTCATGAGTGTCGTTGAAAATTATGGAGCATAGTTTTTTTCAGTTGTTTTTTGATAACTCAGTTTCCCTAATTACAAAAAAGAAAAAATCCAAAATTAATTTGAAATATTTCCATATTGGAAAATTTAACATATTCCATTTAAATATTTTGTAAAATAAAAAGAGTTTGAGATATTAACAAGTTTAAACAGCCGCTATTTTGATACGAGTAAAGGTAATTGTTTAGTTATTATTCTCAAATTAGACCTTTCTAATAATAAGTACCAGTAAAATTTTAGCTTTAAATCACTTACTGTCAAATGTATGTTAATTTCTCTTAAGAAATCAAAATGGCGGCAAGGTAAAAATGAATCATTTTAGGAAATATGTAAACACAAATATTGTATCATTGTTTTTGATGTGATTATTCATTCCTGAAGGTTTGAAACGACTTTCGAGAAAACTCTGTTTATATTTATTTTCTAATGCTTATTTTATTCGAATATGATAAGCCGATTTGAGTTAAATAGTTACAATCAAAGAATTACTAAATTATCACAGTAAAACTTTGACTACAAAATAAATAACAATTAAAACTTTATTTACCTAATATAAACAAAGAAAAATAAGAATAAACTTAATTTCTGACTAGGCTTAATATTTTGCTGTCCTAAATACTATAAATGACGCAACTCTATAAAGATACAAGCCACATACCACATGTATTGTGGCGTTCCGCAATAAGATAAACACTGTTATTGTAAGAAAACCATAATAGCGCACGACTATTTATTAGTGGACTTTTGTAGACCAGTTTATTGTCAAAAGTTTTTTTTATTCTGTTATAATGTGTTGCCAGCTAACACTCTAAAAAGAGTTTCAAAGCAATAGTAATTGTGAAATTATCATCCCTTGTTCAACTATAACGGTTATTATAAGCAAACATTAAGGCTCGGGTTCCTAGATTCAAAACGGTGAAGTTGGAAACCAATTTCAAATGTTAAAATAACCTAACCGTACCTTCACTTATAAGCATATGTTTGTGTTATTTTCGTAAAAACACGAAAGCTGTATTTTTTTCTTAAAGTAAAATAGATTGTGGGTGTTGATTGCTAAGGTTTTTTACAATATTTCTTTTTTCAACAGAGTAAAAAATTAATAAAGTTTACTATTTACTACTATTTATATCATTCGTTTATGTAAAGAATAAAACGGTTTTTGACAATGCATTTAGCAATCAACAAATTTTTTAAATTTATTCCACGATCTAACGGAAAAAAATACTTATTCTGTAGCATTGCCCTTATGGGAATCAGATTCAATATGGCTGTCAGGGTATTCTCCCCTTAAGCCGGGTTTACACTATGTAGCAAAAACTGCTATATAACTTTTGCTATATGTAGCATACATGTAGCAAAAGTTATATAGAAAAAGATATATTTATCAGTTTCAACCAAAATGGATCCATATTATATGTAGCAAAAATAATGTAGCAGAATAGTTTCATAGAAGATGTCCAGGAGGAAGGATCAGTATCTAGCGGCAGCAATTACAGCATTTCTGGCAGCTCACAGAAGAAAACGAAGGTTTTAGGTCTGGCCATCGCTACAAGCCAGGCCGGCTAAAACTTACAGGGCTAAAAGTACAGTGGGGGTGATTTGTTAAATGACTTGAATGCTGATGATTATGACGTATATCCCTCATTGTGTTATGAAATAAGATGTGACGGTAGTTTCAAAAACTTTTAACGGATGACGAGTGAAGATTTTGAGTATCTTATGTGTATGATTGGCCAAAGAATTGAGAAAAAGAGCGCGAAAAGTTGGCTTGTGCTTTGAGATTTCTGGCTATAGTCTGTCCGCTCGGCCGTGATACCTGACTCAACGCCCCCTCCACTAGTTTGCCACTGGCAGGCTCGGCGAGCGGGTAGGGAGGGGGGGGGGTTTAGTCAGGTATCACGGCCGAGCGGACAGACTATAGTGAAGATTCATATCAAAGTCTAAATTATTTGTTCGAATTTTCAAAATCTGCCATTTCGAAAATCATTCCAGAAGGGTGTGAATCTTTGGTTGATGAATTCCAGAGTTACATCAAAGTAAGTAATCTTGAGTTAAGTTGGTACCAGGGGAAAATTAGGTCTTTTCCCCTCCTCCCCGACACTGAAAACCATTTTGGAAAATCACACCATATTTTTGAACCTGATTTGTAACTTTTTGAGCCACCTAGTTTTTTTTACCAATTCAGTTTTTGATGAAACCGCAAAACAACAGTCAGAGAACAGGTGGACACTTGCAACCGAAGTACGAAAGTTGGCAAAACTAATTATAACATAATTTTGTACGGTAATATTTTTGTTCCATTTTATACCCCACACTTTTTAGCAAAACGTATACGTAAAAAAAAGATAAGGGAACAAAATGGTGCAAAAAAGTACAAATTTCTAATATAATTAGTTTTGAGAGTGTTGTGCAGGTGGACACACGTGGGAAAATTTTTACGTTTCTTGTTCAGGTTTTTGTTATCCGGGGAAGTAGTCACAAAGATGGCTGATCATGGAACAAATATATTAAATGTATTGTGGAATCATTATCCCAGTCTCTATCATTTAGTAGCTCTTCCATTATACAAAAGCAATGCAAACAAACACCTACGCACAACTACTCGCCCAGCTTTCATCTGACTGAATGCTACATGTAGCAGACGCTAGAAACAAAAATCGCGTAAGCCTATAACATTTGCTAGATGTAGCATAAATTCCCTTTGATCTTACCGACTCCGAATGGATAGCACAATTTATGCTAGATATAGCATATAAAGCTACATGCAGCATCGAAAATTGCTATATGTAACATTTCTCCGTTTTGAGTTTTACTGAACGTAGCATTTGTTATATAACTTTTGCTGTATAGCAGGTTTTGCAGTGTAAACGCGGTTTTAGTATTTCTTTCACAGACTTCTACTCACTGTTTTATTTATCTTTAACGTTTTAATCAGTGCATAAAGACACCAAAATGCCGGAGTTATCACAAAACTTTTAATATGTTGCTTCAGTGCTATCTCCATTTTGAAAATAAACATGATTGAATTTAGCCCGGGTTACCAGGGCATCATAAAAGTTCAATTCGTTAGTAAAAGATGGATCAAAATCGAATAATTAGTTTTTGAGTTAACAAACAAACAACGAAATAGTACTTGTTATGTAGTAAATAACTTTCTGGGGAGAAAGTTACCTGTACAATTAATATGACAGAATGTATTTATTCATTTAGCTTACGTTCTAAAAAAATTTCACCAAGTAAAGCAGAAGATATACTCTGATTTTATAGAGCCTACTCTGGAAATGTTAAGAAAGTTTGAACACAATTGATTTGCAACAGTCATTCGG
The DNA here is from genome assembly GCA_018207615.1 of Philaenus spumarius. NCBI lineage: Eukaryota > Metazoa > Arthropoda > Insecta > Hemiptera > Aphrophoridae > Philaenus > Philaenus spumarius. The sequence continues at coordinate 327,813 of JAGFPH010001010.1, read as the reverse complement.
AAATTTTCGTTCAAAGAACGCAGCGTAGTAACCGCGATGCCCGCATATCAGTGATATTATTTCATTGTAACCGAGTTACAATCACAGTTGTAATTATATGCTGTCAGTCAATGCAAGATGAGTCAGCACTTTCCAAACGGTCGGTGTTTAACAAAGAATACATTTCGCTGACTAAGGGGCCTTCTCGATTGACCCAATAAACCGACACATGATGGGTCTATCAAGTCCGGCCAGCCAGCCCTTTTCCCCTTTATTGATTATTTCAATTCATCATCACTAAACTCGTTCGGTTAAAAGATGAAAGAGATCGGCTCTGATAACAGATCAACAGGTATCGACTTCACTGGAGAGGTGTTGCAAGTAAAAGTGTAATAAACGGCACAGTAAAGTTTATTTTGAAAAACCCGTAGTAGCTGAGTTTTAGATCTCGAATCTTATTCCTACAATAGGTTTCATATTTTGAATGGCTAACTGAACAATGTAGTAACAACTTTAAAAAATTGCTACTCCCTTCTGAACCGATTTTACAAAAATGTAAATGAAAGAAGCAACTTTAAAAATATTTTTTTTAAATGTAGGCTACTGTTTTGTAATCGTTACCGGTACTGAAAACTTTGGCTAAATTTAATATTGACAGTTTACATGGCTGATTTTAGTTACCCATATACAATGAAATACAAAACAAATATATTTAAATTCAAATTTGAAATACACCAACGAAATTACTTGGTTGAAAATATATTCATAATAACTTAGACAAAATTTACCTTTCCTAAGTTTTGGCTTTTAACTATATGAACGAAATTAAAAATTAAATTTGATTTAAAAATATTCATTCTAACTTTAATATTCATTCTGTCTTTAATCCTAAATGTTAGGTAAGCCTAGATTGTGTTGGTCAAACTTAAGTATTGCCAAATCCAATCATTGATACCATAGTGAGACCAAGTACTGCCTAGGATTGATACCATAATGAGACTAAGTACTGCCTAAAACTGATATTCTATTGTAATCAAGTACCATCAAACTTTATAACATAGTGGTAGTATACCATATTGTGGCTAAGTCCTTCCTTATTTTATGAAATGGAATGCCCAAGTACTGCATATCATTGATGCTATAGTGTTACCAAATACTGTCTAATATTGATTTCATAGTGTAGCTAAGTATTTAATAAAATGTATATCATGGTGTGGCTAATTAATGCCTAAAATTGATAATACAGTGTGGCTAAGTACTGTCTAAAATTGATATTACAGTGTGGCTAAGTACTGTCTAAAATTGATATTACAGTGTGGCTAAGTACTGCCTAAAATTGATAACCCTAGTGTGACCAAGTTTTATCTAGCGTTATACCATAGTGTGGCCAAGTCCTTTCTTATTTTGTAAGAAAGTGTTTTCAAGTACTACCTATCATTGACAGGCCCTACAACAATGTTACCCATTGATACAATAGTGTTACCAAATACTGCCAAACATTGATACCACAGCAGTGTGGCTAAGTAGTGTGGCTAAGTACTGCTTAAAATTGACACCCTATTGTAACCAAAGTACTATCTAACGTTATATCATAGTGTGGCAAAGTCCTTCTTTATTCTTTAAAACAGTGTGCCCAAATTCTGCTTAAAATAGATACCATAGTGTGGCTACGTTCTGCTTAAAATTGACACCCTATTGTAACCAAAGTATTGTCTAACGCTGTATCATAGTGTGGCAAAGTCCTTTCTTATTTTATAAAATAGTGTGCCCAAGTACTGTCTGTAATTGATGGCATAGTATGGCTAAGTACTGCCTAAAATTGATTCCCTAGTGTAATCAGTTGTCTAGCTTCAGTATCATAGTTTTCAGTGCTCCTCTTGCCTTTTTGTTGTTGTCTAAAAATCCCCCTTATTATCCTAGTGTTTGAATCAACAATTCAATCTTCTAATGTCCTTACTTTTAGATAGTAATCAATTCCACTGTTTACAGCTACATTTGTATATTCTGTATTTAAATTTAAACTATCATGAATTAGTCTTAGATCCACCCTTTGCTGTTTTGCGGCTTTGTTAAAAAAAATACGAGACCGTTAAAATGATGTTCAGTTTGACATAGGCTGCCGTTAAAGATTTTATTTCAACTGCTGGTAGCCTGTACCTCCCCGATGAAAGTAGTTAACAACTCTTAAACACCAATTACTATGTACAAAAACTTAAATTTCTCACTGTAAAAAAAATCATTATCTCGCTTAAACAAAAACTAGTTGCATATATTTATAAATATAATAAAGTAGACTAAATTTATTTTATAACCTACAACGCAGTCTCGTAGGTTCGAACATGGTTACTGGCGTTCAATTTTATTTCGATAAATTCTGTGCCTTCTGCTTTATGCCTAAGAAGCGTTAAGGTAAAAAGATGTGTAAAATGTAACCTTTGTTTCCATGGTTCTGTTGCAAGGACCAAGTAACAACAAGTTGTAAGGGCAAACGTGACATGTGGAGGCTGATTAATATAAAGACAACTACGAGACCCGCTGAACATATATACGTAATCGAGTACAGCGTTCAGCAAATTCATGTAAGGATCGAGTTTCAGGATTTCACAACAAGGTTGGACAAGGAACACAATGACACCCACCAACCTGTTTAATATTTTAATAACAACGAAGGGTTGGATACTCATTAATTTGACCCGCTCCACGAGTCAATTATGCTTAAACGTCACTCATTTTACAATTATTTTCAGTTCGTTTAAAACTTTTCGTTTTTCCATTAATAAATTATGATTTCGTTTTTGTGTATTTGTATTTGATGTCTGCCATGATGGTACTCAATCCGGTCGATCATTAAATATTAATTAGTAGTTTTATTTTATAATTCAATAAAAAGTTAATTGGCTATTGATCAGGTCTATTTGTTTATTTGTCACTATTATCGCAGTCTTAATTTGACAAACAGGGATATTTATTTTTGTTTTGAATATTTGAGTAAAAACTGTACAGCTTTGATGGCAACGTACAATTTCATTGCAAAATTGGTACAGCTTTAATTTATAATTGGATGCAGACTATGAATGTGGTAAATGAGAGATTACGCTTGCTAGCAAAATCTATTAGTAAGATTTTTACAAAAACAATTTAAATTTTGAAAGGGATTTGATTTTTAACATAATGTTTGCGAAAAGAAATCTGGAGTTTCATTAAAACATTGTTTGATGAAGGTTTTACAAGATACCGTAGGATACCTAACAAGAATCCAATCTTCAGTTTTAAACAAATGTCTTTTTCTTTTTGTTGGGAGGGTGTACTTTACCTCGTAGGCTTGGAAAGATAGGCTACAGTACACGCTGATGCAACATAACATACTTTCAGCCCCGAATTGCGGTGGTTTTTGTTATTACTATTACTATTGTACAAGTAAATACAGTAACGAAAGTTGTTTGCTTACCTTAAATACCTACAAAATTACTAAAGAATGTAATATTATAAGGGTCTATTGAATTAAAATTGTTAATAATGCAATGTTAATTTTGTACAAAAAACGGTATTTTTTTACGATTTTTGTAGTAGATGATTTGGATGAATTTGTATGGTTAAGCCGTTCCTACAATAAATATGAATGGTATTTTTTACCTGTATTTCTTTTACCGCTACCCTCAATACGTTGATACAAACTCTATAACTCTTATACCGATAACAGCTAACTAGGATACCTTTAACTGGGAAGTGAGAACGGGCCACTTTTCCTACTTTACTGAGTTTGGTATCTATAAGTAAATGTCATTAGTTATGCAATTTATTGAAGCAAATTTGACATCACAATCATGAGATACGAACCTACAAAGTGATTTGAAATATACCCCTCTACCCATGTATCTAAACCCTTAAAAAACTAGACCTTTACTATCGAAAATTATTATGGTTAAGTAAAATAAAGCCTGTTTTATACATACCATGAAATCAGTTTAGAATTTAATCTTGTAATAATTAAAAGAATAAAATCTAAACAAAATTGCTCGTTCCTTACCTTAATAGGACAAATGAAACCCTCATAAGATCACTCATTTGTCGGTCTGTCATTGTAGACTTTCTCAGTAACGAATAAGATGATCACAATGCAATTTGTAGTTGAACAGTATACTAACCCGCATATGTATATTCTAACAATCAGAAATAAAAGATGTGTTTTGGGAGGGAGAAATGTTTAGTACCGATACAATTCTCAAAAATAAATTCCCTTTATATTTCCGAAATTATCGTAAATTTTTTTTTTAATGAAAAACAGTGGGGTACTATAGAAAAAGTTTTTTTGTTGTTTTAGGGCAAAAAGTATAGAAATCATACCTGAAATCAAATGTTTCCTACTAGACAAAAATCAATGGTTTTAATCGGATTTGAATCTGAAACCTTGAGCTTCAAGTTAGTTAACGTCGTAATCTCACTTCAACGTATAATTAATTCCTGCCATGGTTCGTGTTTATGCGTTGTTTTTATGAATATAATTTTGATAACTGTCTAATCGACAAGCAGTAACGAACTTTTATTCATTCTAAAATGTAGTCCAAACTTATCTTATTTTTAAGGATTTACTAGAAGCAAACTTTTACTAATACTTTAAAATGCCTCCTAAGTTTAAGAGGAAAACAAATTTACACAATTCATTATCAATATACTATGCTGCTCTAGTATATTACTAACCTATTTGAATACGATTCTACAGTAATTTGGAAATCTGCAACAGTTAAAGAATCCTAATTTGACACGCTCTTTCCAGGTATAAAAGAAATGAAAACATCATAATAAAACACATGACATTAATTTATCTTTTACACGTTTTTAATATATGTTTTCAATGTACTAGCTTTATAAGTCGTATATACCGTAGGTTGTCTTCGGCCGGAACCCCAGTTAGGCCGAAGTGCATAATAGGTAACGTTCACACTTTACAAGTATGTTTTCTGCAGCTGTGTGTGTGGCCACGCAGTCTGAATTTTATGCTTTCATGAGTTTGTCCATTTAGACGTTCCTTGAATGTTCTGTGTCCTACAAAATTCAAGATTTTCTTTATATCGTAACTCAGTAACATTAATTACCTGAGTTTCTGATCAGGTCGTTATAGTAACCTTGAGGCATCACTCCAACTGTACAGATGATCTTGGTCGACGTACCTTCTCAAGTTTGTTCTTTATACGGACTTTCTTCTAGTTTGTCCACATTCTCATTTTTCTCGTATCCCCTATGATCGAGAGCCCAATTTAAATTCTCCTGATTGAGGATAGTTTAAATAGAATACTTAGTAGCATATCTTCTGTACAGACCCAGTTATACGCATTTCCATTATACCATAACTGTGTTTTCAATACCGTTACATTACAAGATTACATACAATTTTATAATTGAATTTTTATCGAAATTTTATCACGTTGTAATCATGTAGTATTCAGTCTTGGCAGTAAGCCGTTAGGACCTAAATGACGTTACATTTAGCTACTATATTATCTAATCAAAGTAGTTAAATTTATAATCAAAATTCCAGCTGATATTATACGACAGTATTACTATAAATAAGCGACTAAATTAATGGGTTTCCCTTCACGCTACTCTTTAGCACGCACAGTTACAAGTAGTCAGTCACTTTTACGCACATTATTAATAAAGAAATTTACATAAAACTATTAATCATTTTATATAGATTATGGCTGATTCATTAATTTGTTTATTGTGACACATAACAGCTCATCCGGACGTAATAGCTAATAAAAGTAAAGTTTATCTAGACATGAATAAGTAATCAAATATCAGTGATAAATTACCTGCAAACTGCCCGTGTTTTTAATTTAACGTTTACACATTGCACTAAAACTTGGTACAGATATTTTAGATCGTTAAAGCCTGAATGTGCAGATTTTTTATCTGAATATGTCTTTTATACTGACACTGCCTCTTAAGGGCCTGCTCCAGTAAGCGAGAAAGCAACTGGAAACGCAACCGCTTCTCACTGTATCCCTATCTAAACAGTGCAATATCATGCAGCTGAACGCTTTGACATTGCCTCATTTCAAACCATTTTATAAGTCTATCTTTTGTAATTGAGTGTTGAAAAAAAACTGAATATTCTTTATAAAATTTTGGATCCGGCTTGCAAATTATTTTTCATTATTAATTTTTTATTGTGTTAGGAAAAAATTCAAACTTTGTACTTACAAAATGTCAATTACAAAACAAATCAAAAGCATTTAAAAAAATGTAAATTGCAAGACGGATGCGTATTGTGACTGTGCTTAAAATGAGACCTTGCAAACAATTTTATGATAAAAAGTAAACGAAATAAATGGTTTTAAATTTAACATTGCTCTTATGGGATAAAAATCCTAGATGGCCTCCACTACAGCAGACTCTTAAGTCCTTTTTTGTATTGTATTTTGCGTGACACGGCTGTAACTTCACGATCAACGAAAATAAGTACTGTAAAATATGAGACAAGTAACCTGCAAATTTGTTATCAGAAATAATTTTAAAAATATAATAGGAACGAGAAGTATGACATGACAGATAGCTTCCAAAGTTTTTATATTAAGCTAGCGGTAATCATGGGAAGTGCGGCGTTAGTACGCTTTCAAGGTTTCCATATCTCCACCCATCCAGAAACTTTGACCAAAAAGGTATTTTTAACAACATATACCGACACATTATTATGTACTACGAGTAAAATTGACCAACATATGTTTTGGGTATGATGTCAGTAAAGTTTGAAAAATTAATTACAAAAATCAACCTAGGAAAGTTCTTTTGATAACACCTTCATACATAAAGTGGTAGCGCAGACATTTGTTATTTATAATGATTTGAACCGTCAAACCAAAAAGTCGGAATAAGACCAGCCGAGATAAATTTCAGAAGAGACCGCGGCCAGTGGTAATGGTGTTATTTTAATTCATTACAGACGTAACGAATATTTCGCACTCATCTAAACCCAAGCAAAAAGTCATTTTCCAAAGCAATAAATAAGTCCTTCCCTTCATTAACACAAGGATCAGCTAATACAGCTTCGTAACAGAGTCTATTAACAGTAAACCTTGCGCGGACAATAAATTATATTTTCAGTCAGGACCCGCCGTTTTATTCTATATTTTCGATTATCTTTTCCCGGATCGTCGAAGAACGTTGCCGTTTCGAGTCGGCAATAATTCAAGAAACGTTGCGCGAGACAATTCTAAACAGTAAAAAGCGCAATTAAAATCTTGTAATTAGTTTAAAAAGGCAGGAGGTGGAATGGAGGGAGATAGCGCATAGGCGGGCCTATCCGCACGCAACTTGACGCCCTCTTCCATTTACTTTTTTTCCTTATTATCGACTACAACTAGAAGTTAAGCATCTTATTATTTTTTACAGTTATCGAACGATTTGTTTCAGAAAGTTAGAGGTAAATTAATTTCCACATTTCAATTTGTATAAAGTATTTGATATTAAAAAGACAGTGTGAATAATAATCTGAAATTGTTCAGAGTTAATTCATAATAAAACTGAACAAATGTTTAATGTTGCCTATCACACAAAGTTACACAAAGGAGAATTTAAACTATCTAATGTTGGAAAAGGGTGATTTAAAATTAATTCGTTTACTTAAGACCATAATGCTTCATAATTTTTACTTTAATTTAAACAAAGAAGTACTCATCGCAGACAGCTGTAAATCCATGTTAATTGATAACGAAGCGAGTTCTGCTAAATGCATTTGTTTGTCTCATTGGCAATAGACTAACTAGGAAATGCCATGTAGACAGTATTTACAAAAATAAATGTAATTCTGGGATTTTTATACTAAAAATACTTAGATATTATTGTTAACTCTCCGTAATATTAATAGCCAATATATGAATAGCTTGCAAGCTAATTTAATTATATTATTGGAGTGAAGCATCAGTTTATCAAGTGTTCTTTAAACTTTAAAAAGTAGCTTTAACTTACCTATCGATATATCTAATTCCGTAAGCCCAAATTTTACAATGGAATTGTGAGCAAATGGGAGGTGGTAGAAAGCTGGGAGGGGTTTCATTTCAACGGTCTGGACATGACATTTTTTGGGGAAAAAATTAGTTTTTCTTAATTGTGTCCCGAAAATTTGTTACGGAATAAAATAATTCCCATTTAAATAACATGGGAATATATAGGACGGTGTAAACCAGGTGATTTTAGTCTTAAAAACAGGTGATTGTATATAAATTGGAAAATTCAGCTATCATAACACCTGAATGTGTAGTTTTGTGATGTGTTTTGTTATTGTAGCTCTTTTTTTTTATATTTGGCCTACATATAGGGGCTGTTGCCCCTACAAGCCACTAGTGTATAATTACACTCACGGACTTGTAGAAATAATACTATTTTATAGTATTAGTTTCATTTTCTAATCTTTACATTTTAAAAGTAATTTTGTACATTAAGGCTCGGCAGGAATGAAAAGCTATTTCTGAATTGACCGTAGCCCTCCAAGTGGCAGAGCTGTACACTACAAGCATTTGGTTTGCTAGTTTTTCATTCTTCCGCTAGCAAATATAGGACAGCTTCATAAAGGCGGAAAACAGAGGATTAAACGTAACCCTTACTGTAAACGTATTGAAATGCGCATGCGTGACAATGTGTGGTAGTATATGTTATTAAACACAACTTTCTCTCACACCTTGAACATTAAAGGATATGTTGTTTTTTCTGGTATTCCTCCGCGAGCAACAATTTGATGGGATGAGTTAGGGGGAAGTTGCACCAGAGTGCAGGCTAAATACTCCAGTAGGAACACAAGTTCGGCGCTTAAATGCTTCCACAATAACGTGGTTTTCACGTCATACATTATCCACAATTATTGAAATTACTTTTACTTGAAAGGTAATTAAACTTCTAATGTGGTGATCTTTTTACATTTTTGATATTTGCATTATTGAATAAGAAAAAAATCTCAAACATTTTTGAACAAAGTTAAAGAACAAATTTAGTTACAAACAAATTTTAAACACTAAAACATATCCACATTCGGACTGCCCTAACCTTCAAAATGACACGTGAGGAATAATTTTCATAAATATATTACTCCAGTAATCGTATTACCCGTTTAACAATGTGCTCTTATGGGAGTTGAAATTTGAGATGGTGGCGGGGTCTGCCGAGCCTTAAGTACAGGTGGAACAATAAAGTTGAGGAGTAAAGACTTTCACGATTGTGGAACAAAATTCATAAAGTCACTATCCAAAGCTAGGGTAGAACTGATACTGAAGCATCTTGATAACATTAAAAAAAATCTAAATTACGACTTATTTCAAAAAAGCCTAAGATTTAAGTTTTTGCCTGATCCTTTTTTAAAATGAAGAAGTTAGTCGGCCATAGTTGGTTCGTGTTCCGTAATAGATATTATACTGTAATAATTTGAATAGTTTTGAATGATATTTGTGTTTTTACTTTCTCCACCCTATACGTAGTATATGGAGAAAGTATTGTTTTCGTCCAAATTTTCGAATTTGAATTTTTAGTGGAATTATCTGTTTTGAACCCCAAAAAAATGTTTAGTGGAATTATATGTGTTGTTGCTCCCTGAACCCAAAAATACTTTTAGTGGAATTATTTGTTTTGGTGCTCCCTGAACCCAAAAAAGTGTTTTTTTGGTGATGTCTGTCCGTGTGTCTGTAAGGATGTGTACAGAGCTGGAGATCATAATAACGGTCCGATTTTGATGAAATTTGGTATGTAGGTGTAGTTCTGTAATATCTCCAGGCTTTTTTTCATTTTTCAAATTTTTGATTTTTAAGGGGTTTTACCCCCAAAAATGGCCAAAAAACGAGAAAAATCTAAATTTCTCAAAAACGGCTGTAACGATTTTGATAAAATTTTGCTTATTTGTAGCCCTTAATGTACCCTACCATATGCAAAAAATCGCATCTTTATAAAAGTTCTCGTTTAGGTAATAATAATAATAATAATAACTGATTTTGGGGGTTTTTGGCCAAAAAGGGGGTTGTTTTTCAAAACCTTTTTTCGTGCATCTATACAGGCCTAATTGACATGTTTGGTGCAAATTTGTTCGAAATCGATCGAATAGTTTAAATAATAATATAATATGGATTTGTGTTACATGCATCTAATATTTTCCATGGTAACATTTTCCTACTTTTGCAATTCTAAATAACCACCTCCTATGCTACTCTTGGGAAGGTATAAAGTTTCAACCGGGAGAAAGTATGTGGCAGTTATCTGGTACCGTTTATTTATGTTTAAATGCATACAAACTTTCATGTTAAACAATTATTTCACCCGTTCCAATTTGTCTATTGAGTGGTGTCGGAAATGCTTTCGGGGATGCTAGCTAGCAGTAAAACATAATGGAATGAAAGAACTATGAGGACAAACGTGACGAAATTATACTCACAGATACAAGATCCACACATGAATTATGTCTATCTGGAATAAGAAAGTGTTAACGTGTATTAGTCAAAACAAAAAAATCAGTATTGCCAAGTTGAACTGCTACTGTTGGAGGTGAGACATTTTCCATTTGCTATAAGGCTTCTGTGTGCACTGTTGAAATTAAACCACAAATAAAATATCATACAAGTAATAAAGAGCTTTAAAAATCGTCCTAGGTAATCTTTCTAGTACTAATATTTAACTATAAAACACAACCATTCTAAAGCCAACCTAATATAATAGGTTATTATTGGAAAACGCCATTCTTTTCTAACCCAATGGAAATCAAGCCGGGTTTACTTTGTTACAGTCTTGGAACAAATACATGCATTCGTACATAAATGTGTAGTTTTGAAATATACGACCTATTCATATTCTATTTGTGATAGCAATCTAACGCTAGTTTTATAAGTAAGCATATTCCATTCTCTTTGCAAAAGTTATCCGCAGGCCACTATGAACCTTGATTGAACGAATACAATAACAGATTTTAGGTCAGAATACCAGTTTATTATATGGAAATGGGAACTGTTCTCTCTTAAATATTGTATTTAAATTTGTTTAAATAACGTGCCTCTTTCAGTCGAGGGATTTAAAATAATGCAGACATTTTGACGTAACTCGACCAAAAAATAATACTTTATATTCCATATCCAAACACTGTTACTTAATTTCTTCGACACTGTTATGTGTCATGACAAAATCAAATAAAATGTTTAAGGAAGTGTTCCACATAAAAGTAATGTTTAAATTTGAACAGATTTAGTTTACCAAATTATATGCCCAAATAAACTAGGCATTATTTTAATATAAATAATATATAGGCATTATTTTAAAGATGTTATGAATGTGGTGGTTTATTAACTGTTCTATTTACGTTAAATTTTTAGGGTGCCGTACCTTGAAGGTTCAGTTTTGTCTGTCGATTTTATCCGGAATTGTTATAAAGGAATCAAATGAAATTTTGCATAGTTATAAAAAATACTAACAGTCATATAATCATATATTTTACTACAATCATATTTTACTATTAATTATGGAGGTTAAAGTTTGGTATGATACTCCTGTACGTGTATCGTCTGAATTAACGATATAAAAACTATTTTTTGTTGGATGGTATGTTCAAGATATTTAAGAAAATGTTGCTAAAATTCTCTCTATTTCAGAAAGTAGGCATACTCCCGCTAAATATTTTGAAAACGCAGTGTTGGCACGGAAGTACAGCGGATAGAAAATTTTTGAAGTTATTTCACGGTTATTGTTATTGGTTAGAAGGTTATTTCAGCATATTGATTATATGAAGTGTTCTAGTTGTTATAGCTTGTAATGACGGTACGGAACTCTAGTCGCGCCTGTCAAACACGAGCTTTCTAGTACCACTAGTACTACTGGAATGCCACCATGAAAGTTATAAATGAGATATCCTAGTGACTGAACGGTCGCTGTCTTTTCAAAGTTCTTTACCAAATCACCAAATATTGAGCGAATCAACACAATATTCGTGATTTATTTGTGATTCAATGGGAAACGGTCAATAGTAGGCCTAGTTATGATCCAAAGTAACTCGTGAACATATTCAAGTGTATTACCAATTTAAGTATTCATTGGTATTATTATTATTATCAAGATCAATCCAATATGACGAAGGTGCGGTAGACCCTTAAAGTTACATTGATTCTTATATATTCTGTTACCATAGGGATCAATTATATTTATACTGACATTTACTTAGAGGTTTTAATTCATATAGTGTTTTATTACAACTTTTAATATGACAAATTATTTATGGTAGTCGGGGAGTGGAATCACGTAAGGAAACGTTAAATTCAATTGAACCTAAGACAACTGAAAACCGGATGTAATTGAAATAGTAGAAACATCCGAAGTTAACACGTGTAGATGAAATTATGTGCATAACTAGTAAGACCCCGTGAAAAATCACGGGCTGATTAACTAGATACACATGAGAAATACACAATTTAAAAAACAAACCATTAACAAACATCAAGGACTACTTATCTAGGCCTACCTAAACATAAAACCAAACTATAATCTACACTGGGTTTGTTTAAGTATTACAGATGATGGGTGAAATCGGCTGTTAAACGAATAGGTAGGCCTATCTCTTCTTTAAATTTGTATAAACAAATATTGTTTGTTTGTTTGTTTCTTATGGCGACTTCTCGGATTTTATTCCATCAGTCTTCTGGCGTCCCAATATAGCTTGTGTACATTCTTTGATCTTCTTTGATCTGCGTCAAGCTTACAGCATACCATCAGATGGTCCTTATTCATTATAGAGTTCGTGTCGTGGCACAGGGTACATTCATCAGAGGGCAGAATCTTCATTCTGTGCAAATGAGCTGCCAAGCAGTCATGTCCCGTATTTAGGCGGAATACTGCCACTGCCTCTCTTCTTGGTTTACACCTATTCTTCTCCCAGGTCTTCTCTATATCTTGCCAAATTTTTCCCTCCGAGATGATTTTCGTCCTCTGGTAGAACTCGCTGGTTGTTTCCTTCTTAATCATATTTTTGGCCGTCAGAGTGTTCAGAGTCGCCTTCCCATGTTGGAGCCGTGTTCCTTTCTTTGCCAGTTCATCCGCCATCTCGTTCCCCAACACTCCAACATGAGAAGGAACCCATTGGAGGCATATACGTTTCCCCAATCCTTGCAGACACTTGATCATCTTCTGAGCGTCATTTACAGTTTCACTATTTGCTCTTTTGTTGGAAGATATTGCTTGTATTGCTGCTCTTGAGTCAACCATGAACACAACATTCTGGTAGGCGTTAGGTCTATACAGGAGTTGCTGTAAGGCAAATGCTATTGCCTTGGTCTCCCCATCAAAACTGCTTTTGTTTTCTCCCACTGAGATGGAGTGTGAGAAAAGGGATGAATAAACTCCAGCGCCCGCTTTAGCTCTGCTACTCGCGAGCGATCCATCGGTATATACATGGAGCCAACTGTTTGTCGGGTATCTCTCTTCTATCGTTGTCAAAGTCAGCTGTCTCAGCATTACTGGTGGGCACTCCTTTTTCTTGATGTCTTCTATCAGGTGCAGGTTTGTGTCAAATTGCAGATAGTCAAGGGGACTCCTCAGTTCACAGAACGGTTCAATTTTCTGTGTTATATTACAGCGGTCGAGAATGTTCTTTGTTGTTGTCAGTGGGTCCCTTTGAGTTTTTAAGGTTTGCTCTTGTATCGTCTTTTTTGCCCAGTTTGCACGTGGTAAAGCCTGCAGGTTGATGTGTGCATAGCTTGCTTGCTGCTCTATTTCTGTAGTTATTGGCAGGTTTTGTGTATACAGCTGTAGCGCCATCACGGGAGTTGTTTTGACCGCCCCACACACCAATCTCAGGGCACTATTCTGGGTTTCTTCCAGCTTTTGCAGTTGGGATTTAGGCGCAGTCACTATCACTTCACTACCATATTTGAGGATTGGTTTTATGTAGGCTCTATAGGTGTTATTCAGCGTGTCTTGTGTACTTCCCCATTTAACTCCTGCAAGCCGCTTGAGTATGGCCATTCTTTTATTTGCCTTTGCTGCTGTGTTGGATATGTGGTGCTTCCATGTCAGTTTGTTATCCATATACACTCCCAAGTATTTAGTGTTTTCACTTTTGGGCAGTGGGATTGCGTTGATATCCAGCTTGAATGTATAGTTATCATGGCGGAGGGAGAAGAACTGGTATACAGTTTTGTTTGTGTTGATAGCCATGTTGTTGTCTATAGCCCAATCTTCTAATAATTTCAGTGCCTTATTTGCTTTAACTTCAAGTAAGTTGTGTTGGTGTCTATCATTTTTTGCTGTGATCCAGACAACTACATCATCAGCAAACATACTAATGTTTACTCCTTTCAAACGTTTCACAGTTTTCGGTAAGTCATTAATGTAGGTATTAAATAGGGTTGTACTAGTGACTGCTCCCTGTGGTAGTCCCATTTTAGTCCGTTTGTAGCTGGAGTCTTGGTCTCCGTATCGCACCTTTGTCCATCTCTGTGCTAGAAATTTAGTCAGCCATTTCAGCATTTTGTCCTTTACCCCTAACTGATGTAGTTTATTGATAAGTGTTGATCTACACACGGTATCATATGCGCCCTTAAAATCAATGAAGACAGCAAGTACACTCTCCCTTATATTAAAGGCTTCTTTGATGTCTTGGCACAGCCGTGCTGTCTGGTAAGCAGTTGAGCGGTGTTGTCTGAATCCTGCCTGCTCTTCTTCCAGAAGGTGTTGCTTCTCAAGGTACCAATTGAGTCGGGACGAAATCATCCTCTCCTGGATCTTCACCAAAACAGATGTGAGTGCTATTGGGCGGTAGGAGCTAAATGTGTCCTTTGGTTTGCCTGGTTTTGGGATAGGAATTATGATTGCTTTTGTCCAATCTGCCGGTAGGCTACTCTTGGTGTTCCAGAATTTATTGTAAATGTAAAGTAGAGCTGTTTGGGCTTTAGGGCCTAGGTTTTTAACGAATTCTGGAAATATTCCATCGGGCCCAGGTTGTTTTTTTGTTTTTGTGTGCCTTATAGCTTCTCTTAGTTCGCTTTCTGAAAACTCTCGAGAGAACACCGAACCCTCACCATTGTACTTAGGGGGCTTGCATACTTGTTTTGGATATTTGATTTTTGATTTCCTAACTTTCAATGACGTATACTGTGCTGCAAAATGCTTATTAAAATGTTCTGCGATCAGCTTTTTATCCGTCAGTTCTCTATTACCAGCTATCATAGGCTCTGCCTGTTTTTTTGGGTGTTTATTGCTAAGTGCATTGATCAGTCTGTGGGCCTTTGCACTGTCAGTTCTATAATCCACACCATTGAGGAAGTTGTTCCAGGACTCTTTTTTGGCCATGTTTATAGACTTCTTCATTATTGCTGTTGCCCTCCTCCAGTGTATAAACAAATATATTGATGATAAAAGGTTGTATTTATAAATAGTTTATAACCTCAAAGCAAATATTATAACATATATTATAGCATTCATTGGTTCTATAACTCATATTAAAAAAATCAACTTCACAAGAAATTATAATGATTGAAGTTGTAAACATAAACCAAAACTATAATCTACACTGGGTTAACAGATGATGGGTGAAATCAGCTGTTATATTATATGTTATTCACGTACGCTCCCTCGCTTGTATAGGAGTTGATATATATACATCATCACGTTGCTAATTTATGGCGAACTTTGAGGTTAGTTCCTCTATAAGAAAGCAAATATATTCCAGCCAATAAAAATATTAGTTTTATGAAATACATTTCAAACATAAACTTTTTTCATAAATGTTAAGATATAAACAAGTCTACAATTAAAATGGAAACGAAAAGTCCCTTTATTAAAACAGTAGGATTTTTATGCGGCGGCGTTGGTATTATGTTGCGTGTAGGGTTGACATCTCAGCTGTTAATTACAAAACTAAATTAGCATACGATAGTATCGGACAAATACACAACAGCCACGGAACTTAACCTAGTGTACAGGTCGAACTTAACTCTCTTTCATGGGTGGAAAACATCCGTTTAAAAAGCCCATAACAATTAATATTAACCGAACCTAGACAGTATTAAGATCGAATTAGCCGGTCATGGAGTATATTTTGCATGCAGATAGGTATCCTACATTATTCAACCGCTTTAATTGTGTTCTGTATATTTACCCGGCAAATGAGACAGTATACATTTTAATTGTATATATTAGAATAGCAGAGATAAAGTGTGGAGAGGTGAATTTTAATGTAAGCAAAGTGTATGCGCTAGGAAGTGTAATTATACGAAGAAAAATTCTTGCTGAGACTTATTTTTAACGCTTCCTGGAGGGAAAAGAACGATATTATCCGGTCTACATTTATTAAATCTTGAATCTTGTTACGCGAATATCTTTGCTATTAAAATTAGTACCAAGGGCGAATATTAATACGTATGTAATTACTTACATGTAAATGTATATTTCCTTTATGCTATAGGCTAGCCTACCTTTTATAACTTATAAGCTTCCTAATACCTGTCGAAAATGTGCTACCGTAATGTTTGATGTGTCGGAGTTTTTTTTTAAACTATCAGAAAAGAAACATTTAAATTAAAGATAGTTTTAATTAAAATATTGCCACCATTTTATTCAATACTTTTAATAAATCACCTAGGAGAAACAATAATAACAACATTCGAGAATCTGTTGAAAAGATGGAAGTGCTAAGTGGTTAACACATCAGTAACGCATGATTTACTTAACAAATGTGGTTCATGTTGTATAAAGCAATTTTTCCAGTTACATATTATACAGACCTTATCTATATAAATTACTAGCTGGTCCGATCCGGCTTTACACGGATAGACAAATCAAAGTTAAATGTATATTAACCAAAAAAATATATCAATAAGTATATTATGTACTATGTATTTCTTATGGGGATTTTTAGTAACTTTGACCCCTCCAAACACCCCTAAAATTTCGAGGCCCTAGAGGAAGCTACATACCAAATTTCATTCCAATCCGTTCGATGTTTTTTGAGATTTCATGATGAGTGAGCCAGTGAGTGGTATTTGGATTTTATATATATAGATACAGTAAAACAGTGTCGGAATTAATTAATTATTTAGCGTCTTGCAAATGAATTATTTCCTACACTTTGTTCCTATGGATGTTGATCCCATCAAATTAAACTACGGCGGGCTACAAAAATTTATCTAGTCGTTTTTTACAAAAATTCTACTGTTTTTTTATTATTTCCATTTAAAACGTCCATCTTTGGAACAAGTAGGCCCTACATTATTTTTCAACCTAAGTCTTTACATTGATGAGTAACGTCCAAAATTTCAACTCAATCTGTAAACCATTCTAGATATACATTATATTTAGTGAAACAAACAACAATTCCGGACGTAAGTTTATAGGAAGCTTTTTCTATATTTTGATTCACATGGCGCAACCCCCCGGATTATCTCCGCGCACCGTGCATATTGATAACCTATAGGCTTACTATCAGAACTCGAATTTTGTCTCAAAGCAATTATTACAAACAATTATTAAAGGATTATATTTGATTTATTTCTTTTAAAAGATGGTACCTACTGAGCATGGAAAAATGATACTTTTATTTCAACTTAATTTGATTTTCACTCCACTGTTCATGATAAACGAACCCTTTGCAGATTGAATTATCAAACACACACATTTATATTTAAATTAGTTTTTTTTTGGTTAGTATTTAATGTAATACGCTTAATTTTGTTTCTATTCAGTATGTTTGTTTTCTTTGGATTTGATTTTTATATTGTTCTTATTACATAACTTTCACCTTTATAAAATGTTTTTTATTACTTCATATTTATATGTTGTTTAAAAGAAATGCAAGGTAGTAAAACTAATACAACAGATTTGTAAGGAGAATAAAGTTGCTGTTTTATAGAACATAAAACCTCAAACTAATAAGTTTAATTCTTCAAACGCGTTTCAACGACAATGTCGCCATCGTCAGTGCAACACGAACTACAGTAATCTGACCATAACTGATTTCATTAAAAATGACGTCGTTGTCGTTGAAACGCATATGAGTAAATAAACGTATTATTTAAGTTTTATTTTAATGAGTTTATCTTCTCACAAGTCGAATGAGTAAATAAACGTGTTATTTAAGTTTTATTCTAATGAGTTTATCTTCTCACAAGTCGAATGAG
>JAGFPH010001010.1:265121-303799 GCA_018207615.1 Philaenus spumarius | reverse complement strand
AAGCTAACTCGAGCGTTTTACGTTGACAGATGATAATTTATAACTCGGATTATGATATCGTTATAAACCACAGCTGCAATTATCATATGATTTATATAGTCCGTAGTTGATTTGATGATGTTTTGAGGTTTTACAAATATGTTCTAGATTTAAATTGTGTCGTTTGGTAATTTGTGTTTAATTGATTGTAGTTCTTCCACTGAAAGCGTGATCTGTTGTTTAAAAAAGTAGATTGTAGTTTGTTATTACGTATGCATTTATAACTTTATTATTACCTGGCTTATATGCCATAATTTATTTGCTTTAAGGTTCCGTGCATTAAAAAGAAAAAGTAGCCTTTGTAGGATCACTTGTTGCCTGTCAGTGTGTCACAGTTAAATGCTAACTAACGTACATTCAAATAAACATAACTCAAAAATTAAATTAAGAATTTTGGAATGTGACAGTTCGGTACAACAAAGTGTAAATATTTTACAATATTGTAGCGTGGGATAAAGTTTGAAAGAGCTTAAGAATATCAGAATAGCGTTACAATCATTGGGAAATCAAGATATTCCCCAAAATTTGTATTAAAATCATTTTCAAAATTTAGAAACACAGGACAGTGTTTTTACAGGTAGTAATATTGTTTTCAGACAAACTGTAATTGTTACAAATTCATGAAAAAAGTTATAAACATTTAGTTTTTTCTTGCATTTCAGCGCTTTTACTGCTATTTTTAATACTGTATTTGGCAGCCGTAGGTCGCCTCCTTTCACTATATCCACCAGACATGTAGATTCATCCAAAGATTAATTGTAAGATTGTTTTTAGTACCTTTAACCCTCTCATTATTTTTGTTACTGGAAATAAGTTTAAAAAAACTTTGTAGATATCTTGTGTTGCATAACAGGACACATTTTTTTTACATATCTGACCCTCTATGATTTTGGGGGCTTAGGATCAAAGTTCTGGAAAATAAAATGCAACCTACTTATTAGTAAAATTAACAAATGAATAACCTGCTTTGATGCTATGATAACAATATCACTTCCAGAACTTTGATTGTCCATTACTTTGAAACGAAGCAAGATAATGGACAATTGTAATTGATAATTGAAAACCAAGCTCTACACTCGATTCCACTTTCACCGTGCAGTACAGAGCGCCCATAAGCCATGTTATCCCTACGACAGTCTCAGCGATAATAGCCAACTAAAAAACATCAACTCCCATGCAACGCTCGGTCACTTGACGCAACCCGCATGACAATAAACGTGATGTTCCCTGAAATGGTAGTAGCATGTCTATTCTCCCTTAAGACCTGTACTGCACGGTGAACGTGGAATTGAGTGTAGTTTGCGCCATTCTGATTCTCTTTTAATAAGCTATTTAATGGTGTATTACTTGACCTACCTTTATTTTTTAAATTTCTACCCCCCCCCCCCCCCCCATCATAGAGAGGGTCAGATATGTCAAAATGTGTGTCCTGTTATGCAACACAAGATATATACAAAGTTTTGTTAACTTATTTTAAATAATAAAATAATAAAAGGGGTTACAGGGACTTTATGAACATTTTGTATTTTAAACGTGTTATAACGTAATTTAGTACGAATATCAGGTAACAAAAAAAAAAACCTAGTTAAAACTGAAGAAAATATGAATATAAATTGCATAATTCGTTAAAAAAAGAAACTAGGCCTATAATTCGATCACAAAGCTAAACCACTGACGTGAATTGAAAAATTAAGTTTGAATGTTTTATAATTTCAACCAACTATTTGGGAAATTGATATAATCACAAAGGCGCTGAATAGCTGCCTACGTATACTACATATATTAGTAGAATTTGTTTGCACCTCAGCCTCCAGCTCCGCCGCACGCACTGCTTCGTTCCGCTCGCAGCGGAAAATCTCGCTTTGCGAGTTTGCACGACGACCTTGCGTCCTCAGATTGTGAACTACTTAATTCCAGCCGCAGCGGTCAAACTCTTAGCGGTTTGGCACCCTGGTCATAGGCCTCGGATCAGAAGCTGCCCCACTGTTAAATTCCCCACGTCGATTTGAACCGGGTACTTTAATGGAACCAGGGGCTCTGACCCTGGACGCTTCGCTCGTAGTTGGAAAACTCGCTAATCTTTGGCTCGTTTGTACCTGGGTGACCAAGCATCGCTCAGCATTTTTAAAATCCTGATTGTATCTATAATGTATCTGTTCGAATACTTGGTGACTTTAAAGGTTGGTATAAAAAGAAGTTGTATCTATTCGCCTTCTAAGTGACTTGAAAGGTGGTATAAAAAGAAATTCAGAGTTTAAATTTTATGCGCATTTTTCAGAGTTTATACGCATTTTTGCAGACATAAGACCTAGCGCATTCGATTCCTGACGTCAAAAAAGCCCTATATGAAATTTTCATCAAAATCGTTAGAGCCGTTAGCGAGGTCCCCGAAATTAATTTATAGCCTAAATATACAAGAATTGCTCGTTTAATAAGATAAGATTTACGTCTTGATCGATTTTAAGGGAACCAGACAGTTTATAAGGTTGGGTAAAATACAAAATTTTGCAGAATAATCTCCTTATATTTACTTGTTTAGATAAACCACCAAAAAATGAATTCTAGTACGAAAAATATCAAAAAACGTACTTCCGGCTGTCCAAACTCGTCCGAGCCACTTAGAAAACCAACGTGTGTACCAAATATGGACCAAACCGGAAGCAAATAGGTTAAAGAATTATTACCAAATATTAATTTTGCAAGTAAGTTTTAACTTTTAAATGTGTAGAGGAGGGTTACAAGACAAAATTGACTAAATAACATGATATATACTACAATCTCCGTTTTTAGAAAACAAACGTAGTAAAACATAATTTAAGTAGCCTACATAAAGAAGATTATAATAATACTAGTAAACCCCCGTGAAAAATCACAGGGAGATTAATTAGATACACATCAGAAATACATAATTAAAAAAAACACTATTTAAAAACAACAGAGTCAATCTACCTATGCTGGCGGGGATTTTTAACTCGGTAATTGTGTACTGTTATAAAGATTATAAAACTGTTTGTTAAAATTTTGTACTTATATACATTATTATATATCTAAATAAATATAAAAATGTAAATTTAATTGATTTCCAACTTCTTATTGATAGATAAAATTATTTAGAAGTTGTTAATATTATATGAAGAAATTAATAATAGAATATGTTTATATGTTATACGAAGATGTAAGAATGTATCCGAAGTAGAACGAATGGGTATCTCTTCTTTGAACTTGTATAAATGAATATATAGATAATAAAAGGTTGTATTCATATTCATTTTATAACCTCAAAGCAAATATTATAACTTATTAAAACCTATCTTAGTTCTTTAACTCATATTTTAATCAAATCAACTTGACAAGACTTATATTGATTAAAGTTGTAAACATAACCCCAAAGGTATAATCTATGCTAGGTTTTGTTTTAGCAGATGATGGCCGAAATCAGCTGTTACATTATACAAGAGATTATAATTATTGAAAATTATTACGTTGAAATAAGAATTATCAAAAACAACCCAAGCAATGTAAGTTAAATTTGAGTGCATGGTAAAACCATTCCCCCGAACTTTGAGAGGCAATAAAAACAAAAAATAATATATAAACATATGTCTTAAAACGCTACCTTTTTCGCCTGTCCGCCGGATCGCTACTTTCTATTGATACCGTTTTGAAAAAAGATGCCATCTGTAATATTAATTTTTAGTTTTTATCAAATCCTTATACAGTATATAATTCTGTAAACGAAATTTTAGATTCAAAATTGTGGGAATTTGGTAAGTCGGAGGATGATGGGAGAGGTATCAAATTAAATGTATCGATTCAAGAAACGAGGGAAAATATAAGTTTTTTCTAAAATTCAAAACTAAGGGGTTTTTGAGGTCCCCGAAAAACGAAAAATCCCCATAAGAAATACATGAGAATCCATTAAATCATTTGGTATTAAATAAATAAATTAAAAACCGTAAAACAGATATTCTGTAAAATAGTATGACAGTTAATGTAAATTATATTTTTAAATTAAATCTGCTACTTATTAACCTATAAAAGATACACGTTGACACACACATAGAGAAACCTTATAAGTGTGATTTTTGGAAGGTTGTATGGCCGTTCTATTAACTTTTCATACATTTATACTAGTATTATAAAGAGGTAAAGTTTGTTTTTTTGTTTGTTTGTATGTAGGGGGTACTGCTGGCACTACTGAACCGTTTGAAAAAATAGTTTCACTAATAAAAAGCTGCACTATCCCTGAGTAACATAGGCTATAATTCATTTCGATAAAAACCTTTTTTTATTTCAATATTTGTAAATTTATTCAGAAAAAATTCTTAGGTTAGGCCTAGAATGATAAATCAACACATGTATTTTCATTTATTACCATACCAACCAATTGAATAAAATAACAGATAAAATAGCTGTTTGATCCAATATTTCCATCAACAGCTGATTTCAAAATTTGAAGCAATTATTTTTGGGTTTTAAAGTGTAGACCTGAGCCTTGCTGGTTCTTTTAACCATTATTATAACTGCTGTTATCAAATATAATAAATGATTTGAACATTTATCATTATTTATCATCTTAGTTTTGAGGTTATTATTAATCGTAAAACTTTATTATAAATAAAACATAACATTTGTTTTTAGAAGGTTCCACTGGGGGTTGGCGTGCGGAGCACGCAGGGGTCTCCCCTAGTTATTTTACATAATGGTTTCAAAAAGATGGCTTTTTCATGTTTTATAATCTAAGTAACAGAAAAATATCAGTTTTATAAAATTTTTAATAGCCTCCATCTCTTAATCATTCAGCGAAAAATTGTAAAATGTTTGGAAAAATTACAACTTACCTGTGTAAAGTCCTAAAAATTTAGTATCTTCATCTTTGTTTGTTCAGCAGTTATGACTTGTTTTTTTTTTTTTTTTATGGCAGACTGTCGGAAAAAGGTAGCCTTTTAGTTAGGATATATGTTTATATAACAAGAAGAATAGAGTCAAGTGTCCAATTAGGGCATATTTAAATACATTCTCTTTTAATTTGTTTATATTACGTCTTGAAAGAGTCAAATCAGAATGAAAACAATAATATTAATAGAAGAATGTTGTCTTTATGGCTACATACAATGTGTAACGTATCGATCCCATCAATCTATCTGATGGTAATGAAATCAGTAAGACACAAAAAGATCATCTAAGAAAAAGTTAATTTATGCAGCCTTTTGAAATATTTCGTTTTGTTACCTGTAGTGTCGAAGGTTCAGAATCCGGCAGTAAATAAAGAAAGCTACAAAATGCCACAAAAGAATTTCGCAAAGAACCCAGTGGTGTTGAGGGGGGAGGCGGGTCGGCCAAATGTTGTGGCCTCATCCTCCCCTTTAACTTTTATCGCACACATGATCCTCGGGTCAGATAAAACACCGAAACTTCATACAAAAAAAGGTAAAATTATGGAGATAGGGGGTGGAAAGTTCTGGGAATAAGTTATTACTTTTCAAACTCCTTTTGTGAGTCTTCAGGATAGTTCACAGGTAGGCTATATCGTAGGGTGTTTAATTTTCAGCTTTACTTACATAATATATTATTATTAGTGTTTCAATCGAATGCAAAATACACTTTTTTTTACTAAAATCAAATTTAAAATTAAAGAACACTTCTGAAAAATATAAAAAGTAATATATAAAAGGCTGTATGTATTTATGTGCTATGTATATTCCAGCATTTCTCTGAAATGGATGGATTAATTTCAACCAAACTTTATAAACATAGCCTATGACTTACTATTTGGACAAAGTAATAGGAGATAAGCACAAATATCACACTAAGGATGGACGTGGGAAAAGATAAAATGACTGAAAACTAGCAATACTGGTGTCACAGCCATAGTTTTTGGGGTCTCTGAAATTAATAGGGAAACTTCGAAAATGTGTATTCTTAAGGGTGCGGTGGAAATGGGTGACATATAAAAATAATCGTAAACAACCGATGTTAGTGTTAAATATTTACTTTGTTTTTAAATACCGTATGTTTTTTGGGTCACTGAGTTGAATACTTTGGGTTATTTACTTTAAGAGTTTGGTTGAGAAGAGGAGCAGCTAGGGGATGAGGTTGGGCTTGTTTAACTGAACTCGGATGATTTTCATGCGGTAAGATAAAAACTGTTATTGTAAGAAACACCGCATACATAGATATAAATATAAATTGTATACGTATTATGAGTATTTACTCGTATACAACATATATTTTTACTTTCTCACTACACTATAGAGAAAGTATAGTGATCGCAAAGAAATTCGATGTTGAGATTTTGTTGGAAATATCCGTTTTGGGACCTCCTGAGTCCAAAAAAGTGGTTTTTACAAAATGTCTGTCTGTACGTATGTCCGTATGTATACAAAGCTAGAGAGAAAACTATTTGATCGATTTCGAACAAATTTGCACCAAACATGTCAATTAGGCCTGTAGCCTGTATAGATGCACGTAAGAAGGTTTTGACAATTTTTTAAAACAACCCCCTTTTTGGCCAAAAAAACCCAAAAAATCTGTTTTTATAAAAAAAAACGGCTCTAACGATTTTGATAAAATTTTACTTATTTCTAGCCCTTAATGTGGTTGCCATATGAAAACAACCACATCTTTCTAAAAATTCTTGTTTAACTAATAATAATAACTAATTTTTTTCCTAAAAGGAGATTGTTTTCAAAAATTTTCAAAACCTCTTTTCGTGCAACTATGCAGGCCTAATTGACATATCTGGTGCAACTTTGTTCGAAATCGATCGAATAGTTTTCTCCTAGCTAATAATAATATTTATTAGTTAAACTCCTACTTTAATATAACCTCTCCTACGATTATGAAGTCACAGTGAATCTGTTTAATGATTCAAATATGTTTGTGAGAAAGTATATGCCAGTTTCTGGTACCGTTTATTTCACTGCCAATAGTACTTCCATTGGCACTTTTAGGTTATCTTTAGTTAGTCTGTGTAAGCGATAAAAGCGAAAATGGCGTTTTTTCTAAAAAAAAATTTACTTTTCCCTTATTAAAAAATGCTTTAACAAACTTATGACATTTTAGCATTTTTAATCGAAGCTTCGCAATAAGAAATATCGGTAAACAAAGAAACGTTCTAAAAAAACACAATCTGGGTTTTTGAAAATTGAGTGCGCCGCTTAAATCGACAAGGAAAGCCACTTGATCTGAATAAATAAACTATTTAGTGTTCTCATTCGTAAAAACGAGTTGTTATAGGAAATATCGAGATTTGAATTAAAATTGAATTTTACAATCGTATAAACAACTACATAAATGAGTTGCTCCAATGTTTTCTATTTAAGCTGTTTTCGACTTTGAAACTGTTCCATTGGTCTCCATTGTACATCAACAATGTACGTGTATTCCATTTATTTACTCAAGCTGTGGTTATATTTAGCATATAACATCTTGATGTGTTGTTTTTATCATTTTTGTCGCATTTTATGACAGCTGGCATTACAGAACCCTTGGAGTACTCTTCTAATTCGTACTTATTTTGTTTCTTTTGAGTGAATTTCAATGTTTTTCATAAATATTTCTAATCAAGAAATTTTAGAACTGTTTCATGTTGCAATAAATAATCATTGCTTATTTACTCGTCTGCTTTACAAGGCATGATCTACGAGCTATAAAAAAACTTATATTTTCGCTGCTAAAGCATTTATCTCGCCTATAAAAAGCCAAATACCACTCACTCACTCACTCACTGACTCATCACGAAATCTCAAAAACTACTGAACGGATTGGAACGAAATTTGGTATGTAGCTTCCTCTAGGGCCCTAGGTGCTCGCTAAGAAATATTTTCAAAAAATTTGAAATTTTAGGGGGATTTGGGGGGTCAAAGTTACTAAAAATCCACATAAGAAATACATAGTGTAATATATATTTATTGACATATTTTTGTTTGTTTATTAATATACATTTAACTTTGATTTGTCTAACAGTGCAAAGCCGGATCGGGCAGCTAGTTTTGTATAACCATAAAGTCGAACCATAATTAATTGTGGTAATTGTATAAGGTATGATCTTTAAACAAAAATTGACTAAAATTTGAAAATGAACTTTTGAGCTAAAATCCCTTAGTATTTCTAGTGTTGTTTACCGGGTATTTACAGAAAGACTAAAAAGTAACAGATTCATATCTCAGGATCTACAAGGTAACCAAAAAATGTTGCTGTAAATACAGGGTGTTCCAAAAATAGGGGTTCCATATATTTTTAATTTGAATGTTTTTGAAATGTTTACTTTATGTTTCATATAAAAATAACAGAGTCATGTACACGTAAACTTTAAAATGTGATTTAAAGTAATATAGGTTTATAATAAAAGATGTAACGATTGTCAATTACTTAACTAAATTAATAACCCACAGTGCAACAATAGTTTTACAATAATTGTAATTATTACTAAATGTTATATAATTGTATAATGAAACCATTGTAGCATGGTACTTTGTCCTTTCACCTTATATCAAATGGAGCACTATCTTAGAAGTAGAATTGACTAGTGATGGTCGGTCTGGAAAGTTATTACTAAACAAATAACAGCCTTATTAAAATTAGTAAGTAAATATCCTATTCTACAGAGTGGCTCGAAAATAGATTTTATTAATATTTAAAAATTTGAACTTAAAAGAATTACTTTATGTTGTACTTGTGTCTAGTTTTAAAATAACACTTAAACGTTATATTTGATTATAAAACAATATGGATTTATAATGAAAGCTGAAACTATCGTCATTTACTAAACTATATTAATAACTCACAGAGCAAAAATAGTTTTACACCTACTGAATGATCTAAAATAACTGTATACTAAACCCATTGTGGCATTGTTCTTCGTCCTTTCACTTTCTTGAAAATGGCTCACTGTCTTGACCATTGAATTGTACGTTGACGGTCGGTAGGAAAATCATCACTAAGCAAATTACAGCCTTATTAAGGCCTGTATTACACTATAAAATTTCTTTGTCAAAGACCTTTGATCAAATTTCTTTGATGGAATATTTGATAGTGTAATATGTACCTTTTTTCAAAGTTGGCATACGTCAAATTTCTTTTGTCGAACGTTCTCTAAGAGAACTAAGGTTTCCTTTGACAAAGAAATTTGATAGCGTAATACTGGCCTAAAGCGATTTTCTGATTTGATTAGGACAATAGATATGAAGCAGTTTCTCCACTTTTCTATCACTCTATACAGCTAACACTTAATAATAGAGCTTATTAACTACCCATTATAACTTACAGGATTCAATCGTCTCCTAGGTATATTTCATGTCTACCCGTTTTAGCCCCATAAAATAAAACAACTTTGTCTATTTCTATAAAAAACACTCAGAAGGTATTTTTGTTTCAAATGGACGGTTTCGACACTTAGATAACAAACATAATACCCGCCTCCGATATACAATTTTGGCATATCCCACATCAATCGTTAAAGAAGAAAATTTTTTGGTTTTTATCAAATAAAATCTTAATCTTTGGGTTAACTGTTACCGTTTTCAAAAAATGTAAAATCCAAAATTGATTGGAAAATTTTCCCTTAACATACACAATAATTGTTATCTGTTTGCTTGTTCACGTCCAAGTAATAAAGACGTAAACGTGGAGATTTTCATAAAATTTAACACTATCCACTTCACCTTTGTCTATGAAATTTAAAACAAAACATTTCTTAAGACCAAAAATTATCAGCGGTAAATGCCCTACCGGAATATTCTTGTAGTTTCACTACTCTATATTTGAAAAACAATAGACATATGACTTTTTAAAATCATGAGATATTATTTTTCATACTAACACGTTTTATGGACAAGACACAAGGTTTTTTGGGTAGCCGATTCAAAATTGTGTGTTAAAAATGATAAAAAATTTTTAAAATACCTGAATTCCATATCTTTAAAGGAAAAAATGTTCTGCAAATGTTAATTTTAATTAGGTAACTTTTTGTTTCTATGGAGCTATTATTGTTTTGATCCATGGAAAAATGTACCATTTAAAACAAAAAATCTTCTTAGCATTTTTGATAACTTCTGTTTAAAAAATGCTACTATTTAACATGCATTTAACAAGCAAATTTGTCACCAAGTCACTTGTAAAGCATAATATGATATTACAACCATAATACACACTTTATGGTTATTACTATTGCGTAAATTATAACACAAAACCATTGTCCCTAACACCACACCCCTCTTATCGTATACGGAAACTGTGTGCGTCCTTGTAGAATACTGCCGGGTAAATTATATACCACTCCTTTCGCTTTCTATGTGTGGGGCTTGTACACCAGTAGCCAATAAGGATTTATGGGGAAGGAAGTGGAGCAATAGCTTCAAGGGTGCAGTGCAGTAGGTGTTTTTGTTAAAGAGAAAGGTGAAAAGAAGAAATAATACCTATTGTGAGACCGTTCAAAGTGTACTTTAATCGTTGCTTCTGGAAGGGAGGTATTGACCTGTAACTATACATTATGTGAAAACGATTTAATATTGCAAATTAGTTTGTCTAGTTTACAAGAAGAATGAGTTTTGACTTAAAATTAGATTTCAATTATACTTTTAAAGTCATAGAAAACATTGTTTCAACTGATTTTGTACTAACTTTTCTTATGTTCTTTCTCATGTTTTGTGGTTTGTGATTTTGTCGCCACAGTGCTCTTTTATTTGTTCAACTCTTCTTTGTTTTTGAGGAAACTTCTTCCAGGAGATAAAGTTTCTTAATTTTAAATTCCAAATGGTAGGAGTTCAAGAGTAAATCAAACACTTCAAAAACCCACTTTAAATTCTCGAAGAGATGAGAAAATTATATAATTATATACACTTTTTGGGAAAAACCGAACCAAATTTGCAGCCCAAAATGCGTTTCATCGAATGAAAAGAAAGTTACACCTTCATTTAACTGTGATATTCATTCATCTAACACGTTTTGCTGCAATCTTATTTGCGCGAAGGGAGTGATTCTTCTATGAGAGTTTTTAATTGTGTGCCTAGATATTAAACATTTATTAGCGATTATGGGTGTGTGTGAAATACCAGGACAAAACAACCCCATTCAGACCTCAGCGGTTTTACAAAGTATTTTATTAATACTGTTTGGTTTTTGTAGATATTATATACTTGCAAAGTAATAATATACACATACATAAAACACCTGTTAAGCGAGTGCCGTATATTAAAAAGAGCAGGTTTCATGGCTGTTTTAGATTTAATGAAACTAAAATTGTGCCATTATGGTAGGTTGTTGGTAATAACTAAAACACTGATGTTATATTCCTACAACGAAATACAAATTTCAGATATGCCTGTTTCCCATATGCGTTGATGAAAATCTTCTTTTGAATACTACAAATAAGAATAGGTATCGTTTATAGTTATCCCCCTCCAAATAAACTTACCGAGGGAGTTTTAATTCGTGATACATCTTGATATAATTTAAATGGATTTCCATATTAACGTAAAACCTCTGCCATACCTATTATATCGCTTTTTATGGTTTTTAGGGGGGTTAAAAATGTTGCCCCTCTGAAATAGGGATACAGGGGGAAACTTTTATTTTTTAAATGACAACCCCATCTTGTGACATATCATTGGAAAGCCGTTTAAAAACCATGAATTTCTATGGTAAGAAAATTAAAATCTGCTGATGCACTCGTTCGCTACGCTCAAAAATGTTATTTTGTAAGTTATGGTTTAACTTTACAAAGTTATGTTTTAACTTTACAAAGTTATGTTTTAACTTTACAAAGTAAGACGTGATAGACCTCGATATATAATTTAAATGGATTGCTATATCAACGTTGAACCTCAACATACCTATTATATCATGTTTTACAAAATATTGACAATATTAGAGGTTGAGTTATCAACGGTTTTGAAATGCTGTATGTGAAATATTCACATTTTAGCAGAAACTTTATAACTTTTATTGAAAATTGCACTACTTTCAGACTGTTTAGTGATTCAAAACTTAATTGATTGAAAAGTTACATTTTAGGGGAGGAAACACCATTCAAATAACTTTATATACTCTTATCTAGGTCACGGGTCAAAATATAAAAACATAATAATGATATATTTAATGGGTTTTAAATTATCTATTCTAATATACATATAACTCAATGGGTCTTCCCTTAAAATGTGTTTTTATTACAAAAGCGTTAGGGTCTGTGACACACAGATAGACAAATTTTATGAATCTTGAATTGTTCCGTTACGCTCAAGAATTTAGGTTAAAAAATCCTTCAATAGTATCAAGTAGAGTCTTTTATACATTTTTAATTTACGTAAAACGCATTGAATCATTCCAATCTGTGTTTCTCAACCTAAATAAACAAAACATAATATTATATAGTTATCAAAGGTCGTCCAATGACGTGTGTTGATAACACGTGGGACTTACATACAGAAGGATTACCGAGGACGGACAGACGTATTGGAGATTGCAATAATCTAAGGCCGGTTGAGTGACGTGAAGGTTGATTAAAATAATCACTTGAGTGATTAATCTGTTTTTGCAAGTTCACATTACTGTAGATTATATAACTTGCATGTAATCGCAGTTGACAGGTAAATGCGGCTGAGCTCGTATCATACATTCACAGTCGCCACTCTTTGGTGACCGCAATTAAACGTCGCTTGCTGTCTGCAGTACAGAATGTTTACTTTCGTTCCTTCGTGTTTAGGTTCATCTCAATCGTGTACTGTCGTGTCTGTCAAACGTATCGTTGCCGATTCTAATACCAATTATTATTCGTACACAGTTTAATAAGGGGAACTGTTATTTTGTAATTGTAATATTTTTTCAGGTAGAATTGGATGAATCAGGGAGAACGAAAGATCGGCTGCCACAACACCACAGACTCCATTAAATATTCATAAATATTCTTCCTCTCGATATATTTGAGCAGAATGGGCTACATAAGGTAGGTAGTAGAGAAGAATCAGAAAATATAAACATGACATAAGGAGCAGAAGCGGTACTTTGCCTGTGAATGAGATAAGTATTTACTATTGAAACTGTATATTATAAGGAGGTACATTCCCAACAAGGATTGGGAAGAGGAAGATCTATGCAATAAGGACGAACCCAGAGACGTATGCACAGACGGATCCCAAATGGAATACACTGGTTCCTCGAACTCCGGTTTTTCATGGCGAAACGGAACTTGGTAGATAGTATCATAGATCATGAATAATAAAATAGATTATGCATGCATACGGGGGCTGTGTGCCGAAAAAAAGGTTGTCGGGAAAATACTGCATGATCGCGCCGCGAGGTAGTGCTAGGGAGAAATCATTGGTAGCATTGGTGCTTCACACCGCTTCCATCGTTTCCCCAATAGATAGCGCCACTATCGTCGAATTTCCAGTGGATTCAAATATTGCATTGGATCGGAGTTCTATTAGGTTATCCAAATACAATGATAGTATACGCCTGGAGGGTGTGTTTCTGGGGTTCTAACACAAACGATTGTGTATTTTGCAGAACAATAAACTAAAGGGTTCCTCAGAAGGAGCATCATCAGATTAGAATCTATTCAGAAAGTACTAATGATTTGTACTTAAGATTCGTGTTTCTTTGGTATCTCAGTCAACGTAATATAACTAAGCTTAACTACTTACTTTATATCCGTCACGCGACCTTCTTACCTTTTTATATGACTCGTTTCGGAGATTTACTCCATCATCAGACGCATATCACTCTTGCGAAGTCGTCAAACACTACATAAAAAACACATAAACACAAACACTGAGAACATATTAAATCCTTTTATTATGTAATGTTTGACGATAACGCAAGATTGATATGCGTCTGATGATGAAGTAAATCTCCGAAACGCGTCATATAAAAAGAGAAGAAAGTAACGTGACCGACATAAAGTAAGTTAAGCTTGATTTGTACTTACTTTATACTCTGTTAGTAGGTGTGTGCGGAGAGTAGCTGGCTTCAAAGCGATCCTGCCAAAGACACTGTGGATTCAAAGGCACCGAAGAGTAAACTATGGAGACGTAATACATTGAATATAATATACCCTTACCCGCTATACAAAGAAGATTAAAAGGACTCAGGCCAAAGGATATGAAAAAACGCATCAGTATGTATTTGAGCTCTTCTGCATATTTGACTCTTTCGCCGATAACAGACAACTTGTGTTTTCACATTAAAATTTAAAAATTATAATGGACGTAATGGATATAAAAGCCAAAACCCACTGACTCACTGACTCGCTGACTCACTGACTCACTCATCACGATTTCTCAAAAACTACCGAACGGATTGTAATGAAATTTGGTATGTAGCTTCCTCTAGGGCCATAGGTGCTCACTAAGAAAGGGTTTGAAAAAATTCGAAATTTTAGGGGGGTTTGGGGGGGGATCAAAGTTATTAAAAAACGACTTCTTCAAAACTACTGAACGGATTGGAATGAAATTTGGTATGTAGCTTCCTCTAGGGTCATAGGTGGTCACAAAGAAAGGGTTTGAAAAAATTCGAAATTTTAGGGGGGTTTGAGGGGATTAAAGTTGTTAAAAACGATTTTTTTTCCAAACTACCGAATGGATTGGAATGAAATTTTTTATTTAGCTTCCTCTAGGGCCATAGGTGCTCACTAAGAAGGGGTTTGAAAAAATTCTAAATTTTAGGGGGGTTTGGGGGGATCAAAGTTGTTAAAAAACGATTTCTTCAAAACTACCGAACGGATTGGAATGAAATTTGGTATGTAGCTTCCTCTAGGGCCATAGGTGCTCATTAAGAAAAGGTATGAAAAATTTCTAAATTTTAGGAGGGGTTTGGGGGGATCAAAAATACTAAAATCATAATTTCAGATCTTTTATTATTATGACAATAGTGCTTTTATTATTTAAGATCTATATATATAAAAGCCAAATACCACTCACTGACTGAACACTTAAAAAGAATACAATTACGTTAAAAAGACTGAAAATACCAACCACCACGGGCAATGCCGTACGGGTCAGCTAGTTAAACTATAAACATTATTGAAATATAAAAATGTTGGGGGTAAAATGTAATAGCCTACAAAACATAATTTTAGGAACTTCAGTTTGAACTGTAACGTATTTAGAATTTTAACCAGCAACTAATACAATAGAAAATAAAGTAACAAGTTCTATAAAGGCCTTCATAAAATTTGTAATAGATTTACTTGAGATTGATATTAAATTTTAATTTACAATCATAAATGATTGTTTTGTTTTGATGGAACTTCAAATATAAAATATTTTAACGTAGGTATTGTTTTGGTTAAGTTTGATAGAATAAACTTTGAACACAAAATCTCACAAAAACTCGTTTTAGCTATAGTTTGGCTATTGCAGCTCGTGCATCTCTGAAGATGGCGACTTTTTCGTTGAAACGCGTTTGAGTTAATAAGTTAAGTTTATTGGTTAAGTTTGTTTTGTAATTATTTTATTAAAATGTACGTGTATTTGTAACATTTATTTATAAAAAAAAATTACTATAGTTGAGTATTTTTCAATTAGTATTACCTTATTTCTTGCTTCTTCTTACATAAAGAAGATTACATTGTGATAGTATTATTTAATGCTATGTATTTAAATTATTTTATTTAAACAATACACATATAATTTAACTTTTATGAAGAATTAATTTATCCACTACATATGTACTTAAATAACAGGAAAATACAGTAGCTTTATTTAAAGATTAAGAAATGAAAAATATACATGTAAAATTATAATATCGTCAACGATTATTCAGAAAAGCCGATGGAATGAATTCATCACCAAAGTCGTATGTCTTTTCTATTCGGTACCAATGAACAGCCGCCATCGCGAGTAACAAATGACGTATCATTTAGCCTAAATCTAGAGTAATAAAATTGACTAAATGACTTTTATCTCAATTCCCTAAACGAAATCCCAGCACGCACATGGGCGGGGCCCTGTCATCTCTTTGGTTTAGTCATTATCCGGTAAACAAATAGCGTTTTAGTCTATGTTACTAAACATATCACCACTGGGTACAAGCATTAACTAATAGAACAGGGTTAGGGGACTTGTTGAAGCAAAACAACAAAGGAACAGATACATTACATTCCCAGTATGTTGTTATCAAGAATCGTGAAGGCGGGGAAGGAGCAGGTAAATTTAATTCGCTTGTAATACGGTGAAACCGGAAGAAAAAGGTTTGTCAATTATGTAATTATATTATGTTTGTATATTCCAAACCACTAGACCGACTTTTATAAATAACGGGCTTACAAACCAGGACGAAATTACCACATTTCCTAATTAAAAATCCCTTCTTCTAATGGGTTGCAAACATTTTTGGGAGCCTGGAAAGTAATTCTTTCATAAAGGGTAAAGTTTAAAATTCATAAAAACCTAACAAACACCTTACACTTAAGATAATAAATTGTTTTACTTATAGTTTTAAGAGATATGGCGTGACTTTAAATAGTATAAGAAATAAAGTTTACGTCAGCTGATAAATATTAAAAAAACAATGCATATGCATTTGAAATTTGTTGCATTTTGTAAGCTTAGTTTAATTTTGAAACTTAATGTAAATTACTTTCCTTTTGAATTTAATATCGTAGGAGGTTATCGCTTTAAAAAAACATTACCAAGAAAATAGTAAAATGTAGGCCTATATCAACAGAATATTTTTTTTTTACATAATTACCATAATATAAAGTTTCCAGTCCTTAATATTAATTTTAAAACAGTTTCTAAACTTGGGTAAGCAGGTTGACCGACAGACTAAATGCGTTAGACCAGCCTGCTACAGCTGGAAACTTCTAACGCAGGTTGCATAGGTTCGTACAGATAGCGCCAATTAGGATGGAGCGCGAAGAGGGGAGTGTGCAAGTCTCCTACGCCGGCTCCCACCACATTTCCCCTCTCGCGGCGGAGTACAGTCAGAGCCGCCTGCTCTACCTAATTCATGTCTGCTATGTAGTCGTGTTGATTGTATATCAACACTTTTTGGTAGTGACTGTTGAAGACTCACAGTCGAGTAGGAGAGGGTAAGACGTTACAGCGCATGCTCAAGTGACGCTTCACGCTACTTGGCACTATCTTGTACCTAGTTACTGGATGTAGAGAGCGCTATTCGCTGTCCCCCCCCCCCGTCTTTTTTAGTTCAACTGGCATACAGTAAACACTTTTAAGCAAGAAGACATAACAATAAGAAAACTTCATTGGTAGAATCACTTATCCCTCCAGTTTGTTTTAACAACTTTTAAAAGATACAATTACTTTAGATTATTACAGAAACAAGGTAAACATTTTCATCAATGTTATTCTTTAAAAAATCAGCAAAAATATTTAAAATACTACCGAAAAATCCCAAACCAAATTCTAAAAGCGCGACTTACGTTGTGATCCCCGTGTGATCCCCTTAGCTTTACACAAAGTAATCTAGTTACTATAGGTTATGTTGGCTATTGAAAAAGTAATATTGGAAAATTGCAGTGGGCTTTATTGTTTTTGAATAAAACTATCTAATGATAAAATTAATAATGGAATTAAAAATCTTTTAAAATATATATGTGTTCATATTGGTACATATCGTGTTTAAGGTATACTTGCGAAATAATAAAATTAAGAGGTAAAACTGTCAACAGTACAACGAAAAGGCGAATATATTTCAAGAAATGAGAGATCAAAATGCTTCCATAAATTGAGTAACGTTTTGGCATTATGTACAAAATCATGACAAATACAGAAAATGGTGATTTCATTACAACCTATCATCATAGATCATGCATGCATACGGCGGCTGTGTGGCGAAAAAAGGTTGTCGGGAAAATATTGCATGATCGCGGGGCGAGGTAGCGCTAGGGAGAAATCGTTCAAGGCATTGGTGCTACACACCGCTTCCGTCGTTTTCTCCATAGATCGCGCCACTATCGTCGAATTTCCAGTGAATTTCCAGTGGATCGGAGTTCTATTACGTTATCCAAATACAATGGTATTATCATGCAATTCACTTTAAAAGAAGATTGGATAGTCTGTAATATAACAGCTAAGGAAAAATAACAGATCAGAGTTCTCTTCCTATCACGCTTTCAAAAAATATTGCAATTGCGATTAATTTCACGATTTTAAGATTTACAAATTTAAATAATGTTAAGAAATTATTTCTTTATGTTTTAATTAAGCTTCAAAAATTAAATTGTTAACCATCTGGATTTCCCCTTTCTAAAAAGGAAAACTACTTATCCCATTTTGATCTAAACCCCACGAGTATATTGGGAGTTCTATTTTGCTTTTCAAATTGAGGCTGAACAGAGATTGAAAAAGTAAAGACTGAGTAAGATTGAAAAGTAGGTTTTATAAAAAGCTTTTAGATGCGCTGTATGGCTTACCCGCAAAAAATAAAACAAAATAGTAAGAGGAAGAAATGGAAGCAATGAAATATGTACAGAAAGTCTACTATTATAATCATGTAGGCCTATATATTACAGTTTTCTAGCAATAAATGTTTCAATTGAGAGTATTTTGATAAAAACTGCATCGTTTGCATCTTTTATCGCACACTACTAGCTAAAATGTTAAATATAAACAATAACAATATGTGTATTATGGTTTTCTTACAATAAACGTTTTAACTCGAGAACATCAATCGTAGACCGAATTAATAATCAGAAGTTAAATATTTTATTTGGTTTAGTCAAATCAATGGTTTTTGTAAAATGTTTCTCATTTTTTCTGGACTAATAATTTAATCAGTTTTATATTTTAAGTCCAAGATCATTATAACTTACAGCTTGAATGCTACAAAGCCAAATATTTATTTGTTTTTCTTAGGACCAAAAATCAGTGTTAAGTAGGCTATATAGGGTGATTTTGTTTGACTGGCCATCTAATTATTTAAAAGTCAGAAAGAGATATATAAAATCTGATCTCGAGTAGGGGAAACCTTAGAAACCCTCTACAAATTCACAAAACCTCTACTCTCTTTTCCACCACCTCCGCCTCAAAAATACTCCTAACTTGTAATACTTCAAATTAAAGCCCTTTAAAACCTTGAATTTCAGTGGTAAGAAATAGAAATCGGCATATCCATTCGCTCGTTATACTCAAAAATGTCTTTCTACATCCATTTTTCAGAATTTTGGAATCAGTATTAAGCGAAAGAATTAAATTTCAAAGCACCGATACGCTTCAATGCCAGTGTGTGAATTCAATGCAATATACCAATTATTTTGAAGTAAAAATTAAAATTTCAAACCACAAAGGTAGTTGGGTTTTATCGATTTGAAACTAAAAGTTGTTTCAAGAAACGAATATCGCTTGTAACCCTCGTTTGTTGGCCTTATTTTAACAATGGTTGGTAACAAAATGATTCAACTTGGATGAACAGTTATTTTGTTAAGACCAATAATGTAATACCATTGTTGTCTGTGGTCGAAATTCTACCAATTTTGTTTCGGTAAAGTAACGAAATTCAACTATTTTTCCACGTAATTAATTCGAATTTATGTGTTTGCAAATTCATAATTCTTACCTAAACCATATGAGGAGAGCGTGTTAAAAAGCAAAGAGGAAGCTTGTTGGAATTAATGATAAGCAAACATATGAAATTTCTTAGAAGTAAACAATTTTATTATTACACGGTAAAATAATTTAAAAAATAAATAAAGTAATAATTCAATTTTAAAGAAATTGTATTTTTTATATCTTTTATAAATATTTTCCCGTGCAGGGAATGCAAAAGGATATTAGCTCTTACTGTCATGAATATGATCAAAATGTTTTCATTTGATTGTTTGAAGCGATTTGTATCGAAAACTCATGTGTGTATGAAAAAATAAAGCCATGACCTACAAAAACACATTTTTATATTCATTACCATAGGTCAAAATTACCGGTAAAACATCTGATTCAGCTAACCAGCTTAGCAACACTAGTTTAGGTTAGGCCTTGTTTATTTTATTTTACCTGTCTTTACGGCAACATACATACATCATTTGTTGGTGAACATCTATGGCACAGTACCTTTCAAATGATATAAGTCTCATTCCTATCCTTTTATAATAAATACTAAAAAAAGATACTTCAATTTTCGATGTTCACGTACTAGTATAATTGTTACTGCAGTTAGAAGTGACAGAAACAGTAATTCAGTATTTCATACTAATTTACTTACTTTCTCCTAACCACGACCAAAATCATAAATAACCATTCCCAAATCATTTTTTGCATATCTCTTTTCATTTTTACATAATATAAGGTTAAGCTTTTAAAATATTTTCCTAAATCGATTAACCCTATACCAAACAAAGCGCACATCTTCATTGCATCCCATAATTTATCAAAGTAAAACTCTACAAACAGACCTTCATTCCATGTGCACTCCAGCAGAAAAGTTCCCATAATTCATTTATACTGTCGACATGCTCTTTATATATTTTTGTAAACAGGTTGAAGTCTATTAAATGGACATTTCAAGTTCAATTTAAAAATAAACGGAACTCAGAAACTGGTTAAAACAATAATACGGATGATAAACGGACCATAACTCGAAGTAAGCGAGTCGCAATTTACGATTCGGTCTTGGAGCAATGATCATAACACTTGAGTTAGGTTGATCACAATTTCCATAGAGTACGTTATGGTCGCCGATTGTTGGGTCTATTGGCGGCACGGTAATGGTTCATTACTACCAGTGTATGTAAGGTATTTATATTCTAAACGTGTATTCCTTTAATGAATTATACTGTTTATAAGCCGAGTATTGTACTCTATACAACGATACATCAAACTATCCAACAGTAGTATAAGGGAATAAATACATAGATATAAGCGGTATATCTAAAGAGAATGAAAACTTATGGGGATCCATTTAGGCTTATTAGTTTTCTTGACCTTTGTTAGATTACCTACAGAATAAGTCTACTTTCAAGACGGTGGCAGTGTTATAAACTACTAGCTGTCGTACATTTCTTCACCTGTTTACGAAAATAAGCAAATCTTTCAAAGTTCTTCAATTAATTCCTTTACCTTTCGACAGCGTGTTTTGTGATCCAAAGTAGATGTTTTGTGCTCTGATTTACGGTATATTTACAAACATTGATTAGTATGTGCACTACACCGAGCCACATTTAGCCACATATATCATTTGAGCTGATAAGTAAAATTGTGCGAAAACTGTGAACTTAGCACATGCATTATATATCAATCTAAATGGAATGCTTGAATTAAATGTAGTAAAATTTACAAGTAATTTCAAAGAAAATGTAGGGCTATAAATAGTAATACAAATATATCTGTCCGTTTAAAATACATAGCTCAGAATATGCGACATTTCCACTAATCAGCTGATTACTCCAACGAAACTGACATATGGGCATTTCCATTACCAGCTGATCGTATAATTCAAATAATTTTCACTTTTTAACTTTGTATTGTGTTTTTGTTTAGGAGTATTTTTAATTCATGCTGGTTCTTTTTAACCTTTATTATAACCCCTAATACAATAATAGTTTGATTTAGAAATTTAATATTATTTACTATCTTGGATAAGGATCCTACACCTTTATTAGAAGGAAATTTATAAATTTCATGTAGTAATAAGTGTTGAGGAAGTAAGGAGCTGAGGTTGGAGTGCTAGGAAGTGGATACAGTATCTCCTTACAAATGTCTATACTTCTCAAATAATGGGCCGGGATTGAATTTCTCAACACATTTTTGACTAAAAAAATTTATTTATGACAAAAGTACAACTACGAGGTTTGTAGGAGTACTACAAAACAAATACAGGCACTAAACTTGTTTACCTAATATAAACAAAGAAAAATCAACTAAACTTCTGTCATAAAGTAAAAAAGGTTTTTTCTTTCACTTACTGTTTTATGCCGTCTTAACGAAAAGAGTAATCAAATGTAAACATTGCTTTAACATTTAAAAACTGTTTATAGTTATTCATAATATATCATAAAACCTAACATTATGGTTTTATAACCATGGTTAATAAAATGTTTATTTGATTCTGTTTAAAAACGACAACTTGATTATTTTGCATATGGTTTCATCATAAATTATTTTAGTTCAATATATTTTAAGCTTTTTGGTAGTTTAAAGACTCAAAAGCTGCTCTCAAAAATGATTTGATATATTTTTCACAAATTAAATTTAATAATAGACTGAGTTCAACTAAATCCACTTTAATTTGAGTTTTCACTATAAATTTCATTGGAAAACTAGTTTTGCCCCTTTAGACATTGTCCTTTGGTTTTGTATACAAAATGTTCGTTGTACTGTAACAACCAAGACAAAGTGCTAGTCAACAACGCTAAACAGCTCTACTTATTTACATTTAAATGTAAATATAATTTTTCCAATACACGAAAACAAGTGCTCTTTTTGTTTGCGTAAATAAATGTTAACCGTATGTTCTGTGTTCTGCTTGTTAGCGTGTCACGTGTGATACAATTGATATGCCTACTCATTAAAATTGCCAGATAAAATTTTAGGAAATTCAAGGCAATTTAATTATTAACTCGAAATATAAATTACCAAACTTATATTTATAATTACTGCTTCAATTATGGAAAATTACCTTTTTAAAACTTTTAAATGATTCCCTTAAATTTAATAACCAGTATTTCTCGTTCGTAATATAAAAAATGTCTACCGTTATAACTAAACAAACAAAGAAAGCGTGTATAAAAGTTAATAAGAAATAAAGAAAATATGCAATTAGCTAAGTTGAAATAAAAAGTGAAGCCGACGAGACAACTTGCAATTTGAAATCGCAGGAGAGGAATGCATGCAGCGAAGAGAGCCGGTGCAAGAGAAATATTACGATTCTCGCTAAGCAATTTCAAACCGCAGATTTCAATAAGCGATTCTATTTTAATCGCGATAATCGTACCAGAAGCCGTTTCTAAAAAGCAAATGGGCTTAGTCGACATAATAAATTTGCTACTTTTTTACCCAACCAGAAAGCAGTAAAATTAAATGCGATACAAGACCTAAATAAAGATATCCCGACTTGTTTCTAAAGTCTTCATCTTGTCCTTGTTTTTATTATTTAATCAGAACCGAGGAAAAACCAGAACTTTGTCATTCAGAGACTAACGAAAGCCACGTTGTTTATGATGTTTTCTTGACAATTCAGCCATAGATCTATTGTTTGTAAATTCGTCCACATAAACTCCGGTTTAGGTGAATCTAAACAATGGAAAAATGTATTCATGCCGTGGTCCCGCGAATGTGGGGCAATAGATTTCCTTAAAATGTGATTTCGAAGAGAAATATACTTTGCGAATACAACAAAATTTATCTATCCTTCCATTTTATATGTAATCGATTCCTTGCTTTTCGAATTGGCCTTTATATATTAGGGTTATTTTTTGCAGAGATCTTTTGGATTAACCGACGAAACGCAACAGCAGTTCATATAATCGAAATCGAAATAAAATCGTAAATTGTAAGTCTAAGAACCTGAGTGCTTCGCACGCCAACCACTGTGCTCTAACCAATAGTAATTTAACGTTGAATATCCTATATTTGGGTCGGATGTTTTATTTATTTAAAAATAGTAATAATTTACCGTTAAGCACAATAAGCCCTGCACATGATTTATTTTCTTAGGCAATGTAACTTATCCTATATTTGGTAAAACAAATTAAAATTTTAGTACTTCATTTGACCTTTCGTCTCAGATAGTTTATCCGTCCTAGAGCTATATAGAGATTCATAAAGAATCACATTAGTCACTAGTTAAACATATTTAGGTTATAATAATTCATATTGATCCAAAATATGTATTGAATTATTAAATCTCAACCATTTTACCCGAAATTGCGTCCAACTGAATGCTATGGTAACACAAATACATATCAAAATGGCTACAAATCGGACTATGTAAATCCTAGTTAGACCTAAACATTTGTCAAATACAATTTTGGATTAATTTTGATAGAATATTTTTACGTGGTGCACAATTACGTGTAGTACCTTAGTTGTTTAAATACATGGATTTAAAATAATTTAGTGTACTCCCTGGAAGATTATAACTCTCAACTCACGTCAATAATATAGAAATGTATTTATAAATTTCTCCTTGATGTACGTATAGTACTCCATATTAAAAATGTTGTATGAATGATAAATTTGAAAGGAGGATAGACAACAATTCAGAAGGCAGTGTTGAAATTTATAATATATGTAGGCTAATATACGTTTAACATCGCTTGTGTTTTCTTTGCATGAATTTAGAAGGCTAGTTCATAGAAATGATAGAGAAGTATGGATTTTGTTCAAATACTTTGCTGTTATTATTATACACTTTGTCTTAAATAAAAAAGTATGTCAGTGACTTATAAAAAATTGTGTTTGTTCAACTCGAATTAATTCCGAAAGAACTAATCTGCATTATCATTTAGGAGACAACCACGATTAAATTAAAATGTTCACTGGCAATAATAATTCATGGTCTAAATAATAATTATGAAGCATTCTCAATTTCAACTCTTTTAAAAAGAACGCTAAAGTCATTTTGTAAATTGGTTCGACTAAAACCAGTTTGTAGATTTCATTAGATGCCGTTTTCAAACTATTTCAGTTTACCGTGGAACTTTATTCCTTCTTCATCTCGTGGATTCCAAAATGTTTGTTGTTCTTCTCCACTGGGCACGATCCACCTACGAGGTATTGTCTCGTAACGGGCCATCTACATATTTCATCTTTATTACTTTACGTGTTGTTTGTCTCCGACACAGGACTTCCTAGTACATGACGTCATGCAACACATTAAGAAGCCTTTACGAACAATTCTAATGTTATATTTAGTAGCAAATATAGGATTGAAAATGCTTGCTTAGGGATTATAATATAATTTAAAGCGTAATGTGACAATTTACTTATGTCAACTAAAATTAAACTTACTCCTATCAAATAACGATGAAATACAAAATCTACATATTGCTTTATTATTAGTTACATGTTTTGAACTATTATTTTTCTTTTTATACAATATTATTTCATTTTATACTTGTATCATTTATTAATATGAAGTAATAAATAAACTCTTAATAAACCCGTAATTACTACTAAGAGTTTATTACATATCAGCTAAAACAAATAACAACAAATGACAATTAATTCATAATACAAACTAAACTTACTCAAGCAAATTATTTTACCACACACCAATCTATATATATAAAAGGGAAATACCACTCACTCACTGACTCACTCATCACGATTTCTCCAAAAACTACCGAACGGATTGAAATGAAATTTTGTATGTAGCTTCCTCTAAGGCCATAGGTGCTCACTAAGAAAGGGTTTGAAAAAATTCGAAATTTTAGGGGGGGTTTGGGGGATCAAAGTTATTAAAAAACGATTTCTTCAAAACTACCGAACGGATTGGAATGAAATTTGGTATGTATCTTCCTCTAGGGCCGTAGGTACTTATTAAGAAAGGGTTTGAAAAAATTCGAAATTTTAGGGGGGATTTGGGGGGTCACAGTTATTAATCTCACGATTTTTTCAAAACTACCCAACGGATTGGAATGAAATTTGGTATGTAGCTTCCTCTAGGGCCATAGGTGCTCACTAAGAAAGGGTATGAAAAATTTCGACATTTTAGGAGGGGTTTGGGGGATCAAAGTTACTAAAATCGTAATTTCAGATCTTTTATTATTATGACAATAGTGCTTTTATTATTTAAGATCTATATATATATATATATATATATATATATATATAAAAGCCAAATACTACTCACTGACTAAACACTTAAAAAGAATACAATTATGTTAAAAAGACTGAAAATACCAACCACCACGGGCAACGCCGTACGGGTCAGCGGGAGGGGGGGATAGTTATTACTATTCGGGGTATGCATTTAAAACTTTCCACATTGACTATTATTATTAGTATCGAAAGCTGTTTCATTCACTAGACACCTCAACCTTAAAGACTTTTTTACAATCTAAGTAGGTATATCCACCTATGTTAATTCTACACCCTTGGTTAGGTTTAAAATTTGCTTAGCTATACTACTTATCTCTATGGAAATCAAGCAGTGACAACCACTCAGGGTTTTCGCCTTGCCTGAAAAAAAAACTTATCGGAAATGAATTCGTGCAGACGACCAATGGTCTAATTTCCACAGTATATGTTCTGCAGTTTC
Organism: Philaenus spumarius; assembly: GCA_018207615.1. Taxonomy (NCBI): domain Eukaryota; kingdom Metazoa; phylum Arthropoda; class Insecta; order Hemiptera; family Aphrophoridae; genus Philaenus; species Philaenus spumarius. The sequence goes on along the minus strand of JAGFPH010001010.1, from coordinate 277,603 downwards.
CAAGTACATGTTACAATCATACTCTGCATTTCAAATTGCCTTGGTGTTTCTTGAGAGCTCCATGCCTAGTTAAGAAGCTTACAAATTTCCTTTGGTTTCGTTTGCTTTGTGTAGATTCTAAACGAGTTCAATCACTGATCCATAATGATTCCCTGCCGAGAATGTTCTCAAACTATCTTTGATTTCTGAATTCATACGTTCTTGTAGATGGTTTCTTGCTGCGGTTTTGGTTACTCCGCATACCGGTAAGTTCACTCCTTCCCGTGCCAGTTCATCTACCTTTTCTTTGCCTTCATATCCTCAATGACTCAGTTATCAACCGGGTCGAAGGTTTAACTATGTTCTGGTGACAATCCCACACTATTGAAGAGGAAAATTCGTTTGGGTTTACCGACTTTATCGATCATAACGTTAACGATAAGCATTGTCAAATCCTCTCGCTAGGCACAGTCGTATGCATCCCAATATTGCCAGTCTGCGTGGAACACTCTGTATATTTTCTCAAAACTATACTTCGCTTTTCTTTGTTTGTTTTCCCGTAAACTCCTGCACCAACTCGTGTGTCGGTACGAGATCCTTCGGTATAGTATTCTATACTATTTTGCATAGGTGAAAAATCTCTGTCAATGGCCTCCATTTTTGGGATATTGGCATTTATGGAATAATTTCGCAAAGTGGATGTGTAATCGTGTATGATTCGTGTTTTCGAATGGTACCGTGTCTTTCTTCCGAAAAAGTGAGTGTGTGTACGTTACAAATAGTATAGCGCATGCGCAAGGTTGTATTGTTTGATTTAACATCAACAGCTGACATCGTTAACATGTAACAGCTGATTTCGTCCATCAGCTGTAATACTTCAACAACTATGTTAACCGCTTAAGGTTATGTTTACAACCTGCATGTTCCGTCAAGCTATTGGTCTGAATTATTGGTATTTTAATAGAATAATACAAGTTTGTTTGAGCTTCTGTTAATTTACAAGTGCAGGCCTACTGACGATGAAAACTCGAGTGAATTTTAAAGTACACAGTAGTATGCTTTAACCTAAATGACTGTATTTGATAAATGTGTGGGTTGAAATCGGCGATTTAACAAGGCATATATGATTCAAATGTATGATCTTCTGATTTATTTTCCGAAATTTATTTCAAGTCTTTAAGTAAAATTTTTAATGCGACATGGTTCTGTCATGTCTGCTTTCTGACGCATCGTGAAGACGAATACAAAATATAATTTGTCTAATGTGCATCAAATTAATCTGCCCGTGATCTTTCACGGGGGCTTACTAGTAATAACACAATTATGGGTTTTCAAGTTCCTACCAGTCATGCTTCTATATTGGCAAAACCCTTACATAAATCACAAATTTAACTTGACTGTCCAAGTTCTTACCCCTTCCAGAGTGATTAACTGAATGCGACCTCGTCGGTAATTGACAGTTCTAGTTAATTTGAGAAAAACAAATCGAACGCTATCCAACAGAAATCAATACGCAACAGTCTAACACTGAACCCTTACTAAACGCCAATACCACTTTAAGCATATATGCGGCTTCAGACACCTCCGGAAGTTTAGAGGGGTAAATCGTTCAACTCTTTATTTAAGGGCTACGTTAGGACCGTAAGGTCCACCCTTCCGCTTTACCTCAAAGTAAAGTCAAGGATAATAAACTTACGCAAACCTTGTCAATCTCAACCTAAATTGTAGAATCGTGACTAGCCGAACAGCATATGCTACACTACAGCCTTTCTTTCTTTGGCTTTAAAGTTTTAGTAAAACCAATAAAATGGCAACAGTCTCGTTGAGACGGATTGCTCGTGGTTGCGGGTTATACTTTTAATGTTTCCAAAAAATCAAACTTTCTGAGAAAAACTCTGCCAAGAGTCTTGTAATTTAGGCCGGAAAAAAAATTACCAAGCAAGATAATCTCATCCTACGATGGCGCCATTTTGTGCTCTTTCTAGAAGCATCGTAACTGTCCCACTACAAGTTCCTCTTTAAAAATATGCTGTTACCCGTAAAAAAAACACTTTTATAGCATGCTCAATTTAATTACGATGCTTCACAATTCCATAGACTGTGACACAACAACGTTATAAACGATTATACATAAATCGCTTGGCTCCTGAAATCCTCTATTACACATTGTATTTGTCTATTAAAGGTCTTCGTGCTACTATCGTCTAAAGCAGAGGCTACCGAGCAACTAAAAGTCAAATGTATCGAGTTTTTATAAAGAGGTTCATTATACATAATGAATTAATAATTATTGCAATTATATTCAATTAATTTTGGGCCGGTTACGCACAGATTGCATGATGATTAATTCTTTATTTTTAATATTAGTGAAAATACGGACTTATTCGACACCTTTCCTGCTTCATTAATGATGCATATCCACCTCTCAAAAAGCCTGCTATTATTTTTACATTGGTGAATGATATTCCGCATCTGATGTTACCACCTACTATATTAATGTTTATTAACGCCTGTTATATTACATTTTGATGTAATCGAATTTTAAGAATTTTAGAGTTTTCAAATTACATTGGAATTTCGATAGTAAGCTTTTATGACGATAATGTGAGACACTGAAACCTTTTCTTTTAAATAATTTGTGTTTCTTACGTCGGTTACTAAATATACTAAAACTTGTTTAAAGTAAAACTTGTTATTCGAAATCACTTCCTACTTTTAGAGATTAGAAATTCTAAATACTTGCATGGCCTCTATTACTTTTGAAACGCTATAGCATAATAGACACCTTATAAAAGATATATTCCAAATATATAGTTTCTATACATTAAAATATATATATATATATATTGTATAGTTTACAAATAATTTTAATCAGTTACTCAAATTTCTAAATTTTTCATCTAATTAACTCCACCAATTTATTTTTTAGTAAAATAAGGTTTTTAGACCATGTCTAACTAACAGTTGAAATAAATATTTAAATGTTCTGCTCTGAAGAACAGCCGAACAGGCTATCATCATCCGAACCTCCCCAAAAACGACTCTACCGTCCTAAAACCAACCAGATACCGTCCCTAGTAATTTGAAACTGCATCGGTTTCCATCTGGTGTACTAAAACGATAAGCAATAAGAAAAGCAATAAAGTGTCGATGACGTCACATTGCCCAACCAATAGGAGCGTAGCTGCCGTTACGCCCCCCTATATGGACTCCCTTATTATCTAGCCACCAAATAATTGACCGGGTATTATCATATCTAGACACGCCTCGGTCGGGTAAAAAAAAATAAAAATAAAACGAGGAAAAAACCACACAGAGAATCGAGTAAAAACAGAATCAGACAATTGTCCGAGATCGTGCGGTGGATTTGATTCATTCCGTGAAAACTGGTCGAGTAATGATTATAGATAATTAGACTGTTTTGCAGTGGGTTCCTGTGGCCTATTATTAACCGAAGGCTATCATCAAATTGTCAAGGACTATGGAACTCCCGTGTAATAATACTCTTGGAGAATAAGAAACTGAGATAATTTTAAGTCGAAACTTACAATAATAATAAGTATATCTTTGTTTAATTATACGGTTTACGAGACGAGGCTAAAAACCAATTTTATCACAATTAAGGAAAATACTAATAATAGCCCTTTTATGCACGGTTGTTCTCAGTAGTTAAAGATAATTGAAATTACACTTTCTTATAAAAAGATTATTATGTTATTTTATGTTCTCTGGAGCCTATTAAATCATCTCTTTCGGCAATTTTAATAACTATCAATAAATTTATGTGATAATTAAATCAACGTGAACAAGACAAGGACGTTGTTTAACTTTACTGTTCATTTTAATTGTAGGCATGTATCAGTGAAGACATGTACTTAAGCGGAAAGGATGTTTTGATAAGGAATATATTTGTCCATTTCTGAGATTAATATCAGGGCTTATTATAAATGACTACTAAGATGTTGGGGCTATAATTCTACTCTCTTGTATTGAAATTAAAAAAAAACAAAGATCCGTGGAAAATATATTAAAAATATTTGGCTGTAATTCAAAGTAAAAGGTGTTGTAATTTAATTATTAATTTTAAATATATATCACTCTTAGATTCAAAATTTGAAAAAATAGGTTCAATTGTTTTTACGTGTTGACATTCTAAGTCTGATAGACTAACTGTTTTTTTTTTTTTTTTTTTTTTTTTTTTTAATAGATGATAAGCTACCGTATTTGTTTTGGCCTCGTTAAACCCATTCAGAAATTAAATTTAACATAATTTAAATCTTATTTTTGATCTAATGCGGGGAAATACCACTGACGAAAGAATAAAAAGACTTTCTGAAAATAATCCTTAATGCTCGTAGTTCGAGAACGAACGTCAAAAATATATGACACTTTTCAAAGTATATTAAGAAGGACAAGGTTCCTCGATACTCGCGTATTTAAAACTTTAACTTTTCAACCAAATGTCTACGATTAAATAAATCTCCCTTTGAGCTTAAAGAGTAACAAAAGATAACAATGGAAACTAATACTCAATTTTCAGAATGATGACAAATATTTTTTAAATGTACCGAGTCTTTAAAAAAATTTTCTCACTGGTCTGAAACAGCAAAGAATCAAAATTGTAAAAAACTAAAAAAAGTTTTAGTTTTTTTCAACGATTTTTTAAATCTCAATTAATTCTGAACTATCTTTGATTGCAAGCTGAATAAGATGGCAAGCTCTATTTAACCATGTATCGTTTTGCTATGTACTTAACGTGTTTTTCATCTTGTGAATTTGTGGTGTACCTCACTCATTTCACATGGAATAAAAATTGGCTCAATAAAATAAGTTCTTCTTCTATTGTAAGATTTAAACCCGTAAGAAGAAATGAACGAGAAATTAAATAACAGTCCATCGTTTACAAAACTGTGATAACCTTTTCTTCAGATTTATTTCTTTTTACAAATTTCAGCTTAGTTCGCCCGAAATTATGATTTACACGCGTGATCAGTGTGCGAAATACAATTTATGTTTTTTCATACCTATTTTGTTTCAGGGCAAACGTTAGTTGCGGCAACAATAATGTCTGCCTTATAATTGAAACAAATTAATGGAGCAGGCTAAATTACTGGACTACACAATTTGTTTATTAATACATATGCCTTACAGATAAATTAACTTAATGACTGCTACAATCAAAAATAATGATATGAACAATAACGACAATAAATAAATTCCAATATTGACATCTATACTCTCCAAACATTACCTATAATTCCTTTTTGATGAGATTTAAAATCCACACAATTTGTAAACCTACAGTCTTATTCTTTTAACTACTACCATATTTTTAAATTTCCTCGATTTTTCTTTGATAACGTATTTCTTAAACCCAATTAATAAAATTTAAACAAATAAACTAATTGCAATTATTCATTGTTTATCTATAATAAGTTAACAATTTTATTGACGTTAAGAATGACTAGAGGAGGAGCTACAACAATTTCGTATTTTATTTTAAAAAAACAACTTCTAAAAGAATAAATGTTGTAATTGTTGTTTAAATTATTTAAAGGGTTGAAGCTTTTCAAAATTTTAACGAAATACTTTTAAAGTTGCTGTTTTTTTTGTCTTTTTGGTTTTAGTAATAAAATAGTGGCATTTTTATTTGGTAATTTGTCTTTTTACATACAGACGAGTTTAACATGCCTCATTCGTGGAAGAAAAGGGTTTAAAATACTGTAAATATAAACTGCAAAAATATATTTTCCTCCGATACAAGTTAATCGAATTAACTGTTATTATATTATACGAGACTATGTGTAGTAAAATTAATGATACAATGTGATTAGAAGTGTCGAGGAACGAAGAAGAGAGTGAACTCATCAAGAGCTGTCGGCCGTGATGGATGTCCTATTGTCTTTGAGTCTTGCCGCGAACAAAGAATTCCAACTACCTAGGACTAGCTAATTTTGGGAAACATTAAAGATCGGAAACCTCCGCTTTGTCGTAGGATTATGATGGGAACTGAGATTGTCGCTCGTGTGTTTGAATTGTTCACGGTGTGTCGGACGCTTGCGAAAACTAGGCGTGGATAGAAGAAATCTGGCGGGAGAGAAGGGTTAGTTCATTCAGTGAATGTTAAGAGTGTCCTAGCTTCTTGTCTTCATTATACATTTGTGTGAATAACTAGCTGTCCTGACCGGCTTCACCCGTGTCAAACATAAAGAACCCTCTCCAAGCTTACCAACAAATCATTAATTTGTGAAATGAAACGTATTTATTTGTGGAACAAAAACCTCCGAGGACTATTTTTAATGTACTAAAATCTGTTTTATTTAAGTATTGCATTTTTACAGTTTTCATGTTTAACATATAGGTTATACTTTTCATTATTTCCAGATTAGGACCGACAGCCCAGGTTACTTGATGACAAATTATTAAAAGTGTTAAATGAATCGTAGTTGTTAGAAATTAAAAGTAGGCCTACAATCACTAAATAATAAACAAAATTGTTAATTGTAATACCTAATATAACCAAGCAAAAATAAATCGACATAACTTTTGACTAATCAAAGGCCGCATATCGCTAGAACGTCGAAGGATACTGACTTTCCCGCTGTAAGATGGAAATGGTTATTGTAATAAAACACCAACTGAAGGTATTTCACAAAACTCTTTCACTTTTCCCATCATTGTCCAACCCCATTAAACATCTTATGGAAATGTTTTAGGTAGATAGTAAAAATTTAATGCAAATTTATAAGTAGCTTCTGAGTTATTATTCCTTGTATTATTCTTGGATTTTTTTAAACCCTCTATTATACATCTAGAGAGCAAAAAACTTAAAATCATCGTACATCTTTAAAAAACTTTAATAAAAATTAATTACATTTTCCCCCTTATTAGTACCGAATATGTAGTATGAATGTATTACACCAGGCGATGATAACCACCCAAATTTTTCGCCCAACAAAAAAAATGTATGTACCATACTGTATTACTTTAAACTAGTAGTTCTGTGAACAGTAGATCTCGTTCGTTGAAATAGCAAATGATGTTTTGAGCTTAGGTTAGAAATAGTAACCTAAGCCAGTAAGCAGAAGGTTTAGCCAGTGAAACATTATTTTGCAATTCCCGCGATTCCGAGGTTTCTAGTTCTCGTTTTTTTCTTTTCTTGGGCTTTAACTGCTAAAGATTTTCTTTTAGGGGGCATTGTGTTTTTTTTAGGTTAATAATGCGTAAGGTATGCCTAACTAAAAATATCGCGTTATTGAGGGAAAACATATAATTAAATATTTACATACTTAAATAACTAAAACTTAACAATGTATTTACAGTTCCATATCATATTAAAATATTAGAAATAATGAAAACGAACGATGTTAAAGCGTCGTGGTAGTGATCTCAACCCATGTACCAACACTTCCCACGCTGTCCAACGGTCATTTTTTGTATGTCCTTTATCGCCGCGAGGTTTCATTTGTTTCATCTTATTTTGTAATTCAAGTAAAGCTAAGTCAAATACTTTTATGGAATAATAATTTACAAGTATACAGTTCAATTCTTTGATTTATTCTCTACACTTTCTTATAATAATATGTCATTTTTGGGCAAAGTATATAGGCCTAAATGGTAATGGGCCTAAATTACTATTCAAAATAGGCCTAGTTCTGTTTTCAGTCTTGTAGTAGGAACATAAAAACTGGTGTTTTCAAAATAAGAAATTTGAAATTGATAAATATTTGTATACAGTTCTAGCATAGATCATGAATAATAAATAGATCTTGCATCCATACGGGGGCTGTGTGCCGGAAAAAGGTTGTCGCGAAAATAGTACATGATCGCGCCGCGAGGTAGCGCTAGGGAGAAAGCATTGGTAGCATTGGTGTTTCAAAAAACTTCCTTCGTTTCCATAATAGATAGCGCCAAAAAAAGTCGAATTTCCAATGGAACAAAATATTGCATTGGATCGGAGTTCTATTAGTTATCCAAATACAATGGTTCTAGTGAGAACTAAATTACGAAACGTTTTTACATTTATGAAAAAAATTACAAAAAATGTTTACTATTTTATGTAGGCCTAAAGTTGAACTTCTTCCTTTCGTTACTGAACAAGCTTGTTTCTTGAGCTAACAACTTTGTTAATTTTACTTCAATCATTTTTTTACTGGCATATATGAATTCTTTGAATCTGTATCCACAAAAAAGCTATGGAACACTTTTGAATAGGTTTAGAATAAGCGTATAAAAACATGGTTAAAATAAAACAACTTGGACGATTTTTAACAAATTTGAAGTTTGCGGCCATTTTGTGAGCTTACCGTTAGAGATACGGGAAAAATCAAGAATACAATTTTGTTTGAAATCAAATTTGCTACGATCAAAATGTGATTAGTTTTTAAATTCGACTTACGGTTAAACCACAAACTGCAAGCTACAAATAAAAAAGCCTACACTGAGAGAAACGGTGCGGCCGCCATTTTTTATTTTATTTATGGGGTTAAAAATGAAAAATGGAAAAACCGTATATATAAATCGCTCGGCCTAGGAATAAGGAACATTCATGCAAAAAATCATCACAATCGGTCAAGGCGTTTGGCCGTAAGTCTGTTCCAACAAACATCAATTGTATTAAAATTTTTCATAAAATTATTTGAATAGTATATATAAAGTACAAATATTATTATTTGAAGTTTAATAAAATTATAGAGAACCAGTAAAATGTTGTTCTATTAAAACCGCTCTAATGATTAAATAGCTACATGTTTCACAATTTTTTTCAACTACAGTATTCGGTTTGGAAAACTCACTAATAACTTTTATAAATAAAACTAATTATGAATTTGAGTGAAGTTATTTGAAAAATTCCGAATTTCCTAAAAAAAAGAGGGACGAACAGTTTACTGTCATACATGCATGCTTCATTACGATCTAAGTGTTAAAATTATGTTTTTGTGCGTTTACTACAGGGACTAAATCCGTCTAAAAACCCAATACCTTCTCGTAAATGTATTAAATAACATTGCTAAGCATTTGGTCCGACTAAATTATACATGAAAAAACAACGATCAAATCATTATAATTCATTAAAAAAAAACCAATGTTTGTAACTAGTTCGTTAGACGTTAGACAGGCCCGCATTAAGTAGAAGTGTTTATTAGAGTTTTGGTATCTTTATTGGAGGTATTTACACGGCTAGTTATTCCTTTCAACGGTTGGTAACAATGTTATAACTTTCAACCACAGCCCATTGGATTACGACAAAACACAGAAAGGAGTATCTTTACACGATGTTTTATTTATGTTTTTATGTTAACCGTTTTCTATACGTTTCCTTATATAAACTTTCATCCACAACTTTCTATTTGATTATTTTCCTAAGCATTATTTCTTTTTTAACTGTCTGTAATACGTTTGAGGTTATACGAATGTGGATAAAGTAATCATTTATTTTCGCGCGTTCGACGAGCAAAAGTGTCGCAGTTATCAAAAAAAAATAGTGATTTGAATTAGAGAGATGTGTTTGGAGAAATAATGAGCAGTACGAATAACAGCAACAGATCACACATCCACAACTCATTGGATTGCCTTATTTATACTAATATTACAAAAATATGAACTCTGTTTGTTGTGTTCGGTGTAATATCAGAAATATATTTGGAAAATCTTTCACTTGAGGATAATTAGACTTACATACAGGCTCATTAGATTGTTTTAATTTAATTTTAAAATGATTTAAATAAAAGAAACATCTATTATGTTTAAATTTAGTTGCAGTTGCTATGACAACGAATAAACATTAATATGTACACAGCCGACTGGGTCCGTCAAATTAAGAATATAAAATAGACTCGATACAATGGCTCCCACATTAATACCAGCTTAAACGTTTCCTACAACATAAAAGGTCCAACTGAATTCAATGAGGACATTGGTTTGATTTTTTCTCAACCTAAGACATCAATTATTTAAATTAAATTAAGGGAATGAAGAGTTTGAATTTTTATGGTGAAACTATCTGAAAACCCACGCATTTAATGAAATATCCGTAATTGTATTTTTGCCAAATCTACCTTGCTCTAACAACTCTTTACAAAATTATTAAACTGAAGGTTTTGAAGTGCTAGTTTTTATTGCTCACTATCGCTCGGAGATGAGATTAAATAAATAAAAGAACTATCGGGTAAATATTGTGCTTTACCATTACACGCAATTTAAAAAAAGAACTATTTTAGATCCGGGTTCCGTTGCCCAAAACACACACAGTGAGTTTCACCCAAATCGATCTATGTAGCATTTTTAAACCTACGTAAATCATTAACTATGCGCCAATAAACGCAAACCGAACGAACATAATTACAAATCAGGTTTTGAGGGGAATTTAAAATCTATGAGTACATTTCACATTATTGCATACTGTTTTGACATGTATTTAACAGCGTATACAATAACCGTAAATTACAACAAAGACGATCTTGTCAAAGTGTTAAGCTTTTGGTCCAAATCAGTTGTTTTATTAGTGAATTTCCGTAGGAAAAATGAGCTACTGCTCCGTAGGAAAAATGAGGAAAAATGGGTCCCTTATGGTAAGACCCAAGGTCGGGAGTAGCAAATGAGAACCGATCATGGTCTCCAGAACACGTTTGGAGTGTCATTAAAAATCATATATTTGTTCGCACTCTTGTAGGCCTATATATGTAGCGACCGAATTTTAAGTCCGATTTGGTTCAAATTTGGTACACATGTTGGTTGTCTACGTCGCTCGGACGAGTTCGTTAGCCAAAAGAATCCAACAATCGGAAGAAGGTTGTTTGACAGGAAGTAACTATTTTTTTAGATTTTTCCTACGAGAATGAATTTTTTTCCAGTTTTTTCTACAGATATAAATGTAGGATGTTATTCTTCACATTTTTGTTTTTTACGCGACCTTATAGCTCGCTTGGTTCCCCCAAAATCGATCGAAACGTAAAATACCATAGAAGTACCCGGTTCAAAGCCATGTGGTGGATTTAACCGTGGGGTTGGCGTGCGAAGCACGCAATGCTTTGTGTATACAAGATACTCCCAATACGGGGGTTGACGTGCGAAGAACGCAATGTTTTGGGTGTTGAAGATAGTCCCAATATTCGGAATGGCGTACGAAGCAATTTGCAGTTATTCAGCACTGTCGTGAATAAACCTGTTTCCCAAATTGTTGGTTGAAACCCTAAAACATAGGCCTATAAACTTAATTTTGGAAATTTTCTCAACTCACGTCAGCGGTTCAGCTGCGTGGTCGAATTATTTATAAGTATGGGCTCTGCCAACCTCGGAGGCGACCCATACTGATGATAATGCAAACATATTATTGAATATTGTGTTGGTATTACGGAAATGATGATCGATTAGGACAGAGGCATTGAGATCTAAGTTGGGTGGTGAAGGTAGCTGTGACCTGTAGATAATGTAAGACAGAGCGAAATAGATATCCCAACATTTGTCCATAAAAACAATAATTTTGTCCATAATTTTTACATTTTTTAAAATTTTTTAACAGGAGTTTTAAATATTTTCGGAATAAAAAGTAGCCTAAAATATTCTCTGAAAGTCATTTACATTTTAATGAAAGTTTCGCCAAAATCGGTTCTGCCATTCCGTAGATTAGCCCGGCCGAACAAACAGACAGACAAACAATTTATAAATGTGTGTTTAGGTTTTGGTGATGTGTGAAAAACCATATGAACTTAAAAAAAGCTTATTTATTTGTAAGTATAGATGGTCACGTGTCACTTCCGATCTCAAAACCCTTAGTTTTGTACATAATTGTGACACTTAAAAAATGTTTAAATAGGAACCCTAAATATTTCGGTAATAAAACGTAGCCTATATATTTATCTGTGGAAAGTCCTTTACTTGCAAATGAAAGTTTCGTCAAAATGTATTCAGACATTCCGGGGATTAGCCCAGACAAACAGACTGACAAAACATAAAAATGCAACGTTATGTTTTGGTAAAGTGAGAGTAGCCATATGAGCTTAGAAAAATGTATTTATTTTGAAATCAGACAGACAGACACACACAGGCAGACACTTTAATTATATGTGTGGATTGTTACCGAGGGTTTTTTTTATCTACCGTGTTTTATTTTATTTTTATACTAGCTGACCCGTACTGCGTTGCCCGTGGTGGTTGGTATTTTCCGTCTTTTTAACGTAATTGTATTCTTTTTAAGTGTTCAGTCAGTGAGTGATGGTATTTGGCTTTTATATATATAGATCTTAAATAATAAAAGCACTATTGTCATAATAATAAAAGATCTGAAATTATGATTTTAGTAACTTTGATCCCCCCAAACCCCTCCTAAAATTTCGAAATTTTTCAAACCCTTCCTTAGTGAGCACCTATGGCCCTAGAGGAAGCTACATACCAAATTTCATTCCAATCCGTTCGGTAGTTTTGAAGAAATCGTGATTTAATAACTTTGATCCCCAAACCCCCTTAAAATTTCGAATTTTTTCAAACCCTTTCTTAGTGAGTAC
>JAGFPH010001010.1:220352-265111 GCA_018207615.1 Philaenus spumarius | reverse complement strand
CGTTTTTTAACAACTTTGATCCCCCCAAACCCCCCTAAAATTTCGAATTTTTTTAAACCCTTTCTTAGTGAGCACCTATGGCCCTAGAGGAAGCTACATACCAAATTTCATTCCAATCCGTTCGGTAGTTTTTGAGAAATCGTGATGAGTGAGTCAGTGAGTCAGTGGGTTTTGGCTTTTATATATATCGATATGGGCTTTGGACTTTATAAGGTGACTCACCAACTTTTATTTACTCAACGATATGTTTTGTTTTATATTGGAAATGTAGTTATATAATCCACGTTTACAACATAAATTTAAAATAAAAACATACATTTAAAAATTCTGAGAAAGTTTAGATTTTCTAAATTAAATCGCTATCAAACTTTACCCTACACGACACGGCAGGATAATAAAGTAATGATTTCATGGTGTACGAAACTTGGACACCAAAAATCCAAAGTGAATATTTCCGCAACTCTGTTGGAATATACATGAGTTAGAATGTTTTGTAATGTTAACTTTAATTGTATGGAACCTTAAATGCTACAAATTGTTATTCAAAAAGAAATTAAAGGTTTTAAAGTTAAATAGTGAATGGTTTTTCCTTCTCGTATCACAGAATTCTCTATCGCATTTTCAGAAAACTATATTTCCTACTAAATCTTTTGATTAAGGTAAAACGGAAATTAACACAGCCATTATCCACTAACCCTGATCTAGTAATTAAATGTAAAGTATTATCACACAAAAGACGTGATTTAATAATTAAATAATGTAAAAAAATATCAAATAATATGAATTACCAACCAAGGTAAAAATAAAAACGACATTAAAATTAATTCACGTTGCACGTTGTTGTTGGAATCCAACTGCACACGAGCGGTCTTGCATCCTGCTCTGCTATTGCCAAGGTTCACCATAACGACCAACAATGTTTAATCTACTTGTCTTTCCATTACGTATCTGTAATAAATATTTAAGTACTTTATCGTAGAAATTATGTCATAGTCACACATTGACAATGTCATTTTACTGTTATTATGCGCAAGTTTATGATAAGTGAGATTTACGCGCATTTAGTCGTGTATTATATTGTAATGAAAATATTAATACTTCGAGTAACAAGCTGGTAGACATGTAACTGTTTAATTATGAGGATTATGCCTTTTACATTTTGTTAGAGATTATCCTCCATCTGCCAACAACTGTCTCTATCTGCCTCATGAATATCATTAGAATATTTTAGCCGTGCTTCAACTTCTTCCAATAAAAGAAAAAACAGAACAGTATTAACAGTTTTTAATGTTTTCTATAAATAGCAGTATTTCTAGGGTTCTATTTTGCCATCGTCTTTGCAAACTATAATAGGCCTATCTGTATCAAATAATATCAAACCCATAATATTCCGACGATTATTCTTCAAAATGTGCCTTTTTCAATTGGATTCCAACTTTTTAATTGGATAACGTATCGTATGACCAAACCATCTTCAATATTTTCTAGAAACTCTCCTTCGTCGTGAATACTCTTATTTGTAGTCCTTTAACGAATCGCACACTGAATCTGTTCAGTTATGTGCTTTCAGCTTCAGAAAGAAAATCGCATTAACAATACGTATTTAAATGTAAACTCACAATAATTGTATGCAGTTCGCAAGTTTGACAGTAATCTTCAACTATGAAGATGCCTGGAAAGTGAGGGAGTTGATGTGTTAAAGAGTACTGGAAATTATGAACGGTAGAAAGGTAAAGTAACTCAAAACGTATTCCAAAGATTGAGTTCATATTGTACTTGAAGGTGCATAGTTTTGTTCCGTTCCTGATCCCGAAAACCTTGTAATATGGTCTCCTTGGGTGAAGCCGATCTGAGGCAAAGTGAAAAGAAGTCACCTGAAACTATCCGAAGCAATGAACTGAAAGGAGCTGAGCGGATACAACTGCATCAGATTTGAAGGTTTATTTCCTTCTTGATGATTTCAGTCCTTTACTCTTTGACTTTCTTTTCCAACTTTTACCGTCGTCCTGACTGAAACATGCCTCCTCGTCATCCAATCACCACTACCTTGATCGGTCTGCTCTTCTAATCACCGTCTGGTATTTCGTACGTACTTCTTGAAGAGTGGTACCTAGTTCCCAAAAAGGTAATTCAGCTAGACATTTGTGGTAATAATACATAGTCGTAGAACTTTACTGCACGCAATGTTACCCGCTAGAAAGATAGATGCTTTGAATTTTCTACGAGAGGCACGCTTAGAAAATGAATCAACCCTATCATATGGAATGCTTTCATCTTGCCTTGAAAAATGCTACTAACCGAGTCATTCAAGTATTGTGGGACTACATCATTACTGTAATTTTTCAACCATTATTATTTTATCAATTTATTAAAGTAAGAGGAATTTAAAAACCCAATTTTCAAAATTTACCAAGAAAGATATTTAAAAACTAAAAATAACTGCAGAGTTAAAGTTGTTTACGATACTATGAAAGTCAAACGTCCACTATCAATTTTGCAAAGCCTCTCGACATTAACAAATTGTATACTTTTGAACTAAAAGCTGTGATAATCCAACGATAGCAACAATACAAGGAAACAAACAAGACACGAGGTCTATAAAGCTTAGGGGATAGTGTATCTAACTCCCGAGCTTGAGGTCCGATGTTCACATTCAGGTGAAGACATTAATTAATTAATTTTTCTGGCAATGGTAAACCACAAAAAACTAGTTTTAAATTAAGGAGGAGGCCAAACAAATAGCTCACTAAAGACTTTTATTTAATTTTCAGTCAAAATTATCAAAGAAGGAAATTACTGAAAACCGTATAATTGTTTCGAAAGCATGTTTTACCTATTATCCGTTCTACTCCGCACAGGGTGCAGATTAGTTGTGCCTATTAATAGAGGTTTGAACCCCCACAGTTCCGAGTCAGACAAAGGCCTACTACTTACACCACTTACACAAAACATCTATATACACACACATCTACAAAAAAACATTTCCTACAATTTCACTTAAGAGGAGCAGAGCAGTAACGTGGAAAATCTACTTAAAACTACTTGCTACTGTATTTTATGTAGCGCTCTTGTTTTGTGTTTTACAGTTACAGTTTTTCTTTGTCGGTGTTTAATTTTATTTTAAATGTATATTTATTCATACATTCCATAAAAAAATGTACATAAATGTAATTAAAATATTTATACATCAAGGGATTAGTGCCCACATAGGCACGAGGTCTGTTCGTGTGCACGAGTCGTGCCCAACATTACTTTGCAATTATAATTATTATGGAAAAAGAAGAGAAAGAAAACACAATTTTTAAAATGTACAAGAAGTAAAAATAAGATCAACAACGTCACTGCAGTGCCCACACAAAAAACCTTTACAAAAATCAGAAGTAAAGCGTGAGATAAAAAATAAAAAAGAGCTACATATAAATATCTGTATTCGTACTTAGTTATTTGTTAGTTTTAAATTTAAGCAGCTTTCTATTTTTTCTTATTAACTAATTAAATCGTAAGATTTGATCTACTTTTTAAGAATTGAATTATTTTTAGTCATAGCTGTTATTAATTTTCTTTAATTTTGATTTTTTTATGTTAGGACCGTTATATGCTCATAGTAAAGAAAAAAGAAGCAAGTCTTCAGTTTGAAATAAAGTATAAAAAAGGGTTCTATTTTCAAATTTGTTTACTTGTAATATTCCAGATTTTTCATCTATAGTACAAAAGTTACATTCTAACACTTTGTAGCAAACACATCCCGTTACCTGCCAAGTAGGCAGACCTATAACTAAAGCTATCACTGCTGCTAAGATTTGCCTTATTAAAGTATAAACAAGTCACTGATTACTAGAGGTAACCAAATACTGTATCTTGATGCTAAGATTACAATAGTACGGGGAGTGACTGCATTCTTCGAACGACCTTTGACCCGACTGTTGGATGATCTTGCCATAATTACGTGCGGTAACTTCTAATGACCCCCGAGCATTGTCAGACGGTCATTAAAACACAGCCTGTTCTACGATTAAGAAAACTTGATGAACCAATGCAGTTTATGATACATAACATGTGGGCAGTAATGTTCGGCGGCATAGTTTATTAGCGAATATCTGCTGAAGAAAATTGCAAATGCAGCCGCGATCGTCAACCTCGACATGTCGGTTTGGTGGGCAGAGAGGTGTCAGATTTGATTACCGCGGAAGCAAATTAACTTCATGATTTTCGACAGAGAAGAGTATCCACCTTATAAATTATAAATTAATAAAACATCAAAATTTGGCATAAATAGTACTTCTCATACATCCCCCCCATCCGTCACGTTGGATCTGTTCACCATAACTGTAAAATGTTTACCCGTTATCTTTTGACAGTTTTATGTCGAACTATATTTTAAACAAACTTGAATGCAGGCGCGGATCTAAGAGGAGGGGCAAATGCAAAAATTTGACGTGTCTTATTACGTTCTGATTTCTTTCGGAAAAATCAATCGGGAAAGCAACGTTGCAATTCCAAGTTTGTTCTTTTTTACGTATTGAAGTTGAATTGGTTTGTTCACCGTTCTGACGATGTATTGCGCACGTCGCGCCTTGCTTCGTTTTCGGCTTAAGGGTCTGCTGTAGTGGCTGCCATATTTGATTTTTATCCCATAAGAGCAATGTTAAATTTCAAACCATTTATTTCGTTTATTTTTTATCATAAAATTGTTTGCAAGATCTCATTTTAAGCACAGTCACAATACGCATCCGTTTTGCAATTTAGTTTTTTTTTTATGCTTTTGATTTGTTATGTAATTGACATTTTGTAAGTACAAAGTTTGAATTTTTTTCCTAACACAATAAAAAATTAATAATGAATAATAATTTGCAAGCCGAATCCGAAATTTTATAAAGAATGTTCAGTTTTTTTTCAACACTCAATTACAAAAGATGGACTTATAAAATGGTTTGAAATAAGGCAATGTCAAAGCGTTCAGCTGCAAGAAATTGCACTGTTTAAATAGGGATATGGTGAGAAGCGCTTTCGTTTCCGGTTGGTTTCTCGTTTACTGGAGCAGACCCTTAAGTAACTTACCTAGTAAAATATCTAATCTATGGTTTTCTTAGCTCTTTTGGCTAGTTGTTTACTTCAAAAGCAGATCAAGATTTCTAATTTGTTGGTGTATTTTAGTTTGTGATGTTTTATTGAGCAATAGTTTTGAACGATTATGAAACGAACTTCAAAATAACATCTTTCTTTTTAAAAAAACGGAAGACATCTACAGGTAAGCTTCCCCTTTATTCTGACACAGTTGTTCACGTGCATATAGGCGATAGGTTAATGTTTACGTACCATAATAAAATTAAGAACGAGTTTTATTTTTAATGTTTTCTCCACAGTAAAAAATCCTTTTGTTAGTTCAGCATTTACTTTACATAATTCTAAAATAAAACCATTAAAAAGTTAATAATGAACAATAAAGGATAGTAAAAAAATTATAAAATCACTAAAAATCTAACCTCCGATAATTCCGCAGGCCTACGCAAGTTTTAATTTGTGAATAAAATTGAAATCCGAAATAGATTTGTTGAATTTTGTTAAAGTCAAAAGTATTGTATGGTGAAAATAATATGTTCTCACTCACAATATGGTTATAGGCCTAAGCGATAAGTTAGTATGTCACATCATCTGTGACTTCTATTTTCTCTCTCTCTCTCCTCCTCTCTCACTTGATTCGGGGCTTATGTCCCAAAATCATATATCTTCATTCATTAGAGGTCGTCACAAAAAGTAATATTTTGTCGTAAAAAGTGTAATATTTCGACACATTTAATACAAGTGAGAGTAAGATCTCAAGCAAACATTCAAAATTGCGCTGTAAGAAGGCCGATGCCAAAAAAACGTTTTTAGACATCAGTAAATACAAAAATGAAGAATTTAACAAGTAAACCATTGTTGAAAGCTAGAATATTTCCATTCAAATTCAACGTTTTGCGTAAACATTTTTTTAATTTTCTGGGGACCCCCCCCCCCCCCAAAACCTACTAGTTATTTTACATACCTGGGAATGATTGCCCCGTCCCCCAGATGAGGTCCTGGATCTGCCGCTGCTTGAATGAGAAATTATCCAATAAAACAAAAAAATAGTTACGAATGTCTCAATTCAATAAATATTAGGCTAAATAAAAATATTGATTACATTTTTTAAAACATCTACAAATTATCATTTTGTACTTAATTTACGAATTCTATAAACAAATGTGAAAACTGCGTTATATTAGATAATCTACAAAAGGTAGGTTAAGTGCTACCAATCTTCTTATTTCTGCTCATTCTATAACACGTATGAACAAACATATGAAGAGAGAAGGAATTATAACAAAAATTAGTAAGTAGAACAATAAAACTAACCATCTATGAAACAGCAACAAAACTAAAGGCGAACTACAGAGCTGAAAATAAAAAACTTTATAGACTTTTATAAGGATAAACTTCGAGTATACATTTTGTACTATTAGGACAATGGTGTTTGACCGAAGCAAATCATCTCATGTTAAGTTGTATGAGTTGTGTTTTCTATACAACATAGATAACTAGACACTGAAGAGAACTGTGTAGGCTACAAAAATAAAACCAGAAGAAAACAATGCGAATACCCAAGCCATGAAAAATGTTAGCCTAAGAATTTAAAAGGATAGAAAAGTGTAGAGAAAGCTCTTGGAAGACGGAGATGAAAATGTTCACGCACAGATGCAAGGTATTCTACACAGATGACTAACTGGCATAAGGAAAATGACACGATTGAATCGAAACAGCGACTTCATATGGAGTAGACAGGTAGACTGCTCCCTTCTCCCCTCGACCTTACCATTTGACTTCGCAATCCTTTTCAGTTATAGTTAGGGATAGCTGGAGTCTGTTCATTTGTAGAATTTGGAGTAACACGTTTTTGCATGGTAGTTACTTTCCGGATATGTGATTTTTTCTCCGTGGTTCAAGGGAGAAAAGATTCAACAGAAAGATGGTTGAGTGGATTTAGAAAAGATATAAAATACGTTAAAAAACATAATCTATACTAATATTATAAAGAGGTAAAGTTTGTTTGTTTGTTTGTTTGTATGTAGGGGGTAATCTCTGAAAGTACTGAACCGATTGAAAAAATAGTTTTATTAATAAAAAGCTACACTATCCCTTAGTAATATAGGCTATAATTTATTTCGATAAAAACATTTTTTTATTTCAACATTTGAACATTTAGTCGGAAAAATCTTAGGTTAGGCCTAGACTAATAAATTAACACATGTATTAACATTTATTACCATGGTTACCAATTGAATAAAATAACATTTAACAGCTGTTTGCTTTAATATTTCCATGTACAGCTAATTTCAAACTTTGTATTTCTAGATTTTAGGTTAGGTTTTATTAAAGTGTAGATCTGAGCCTTAATGGTTCTTTTAACCTTTATTATAACTGCTGTTATGAATAAATATACGAAATAATTTAATGTGAACATTTAACATAATTTACCATTTTAGCTTTGGGGTTATTATTCATCATACACCTTTATTATAAAGAAATCATAACATGATTGTGTTTATAGAAGGTTCCAACGGGGTTGGCGTGCGGAGCACGCAGGGGTGTCCCCTATTATAAAATAAATATAATATTAATAACTGTAATTATTGTATAGTATTCAAATTTCGGACAAACTTGAGATTATTTGCTGCCACAAATAATAATTCGACTACGCAGCTGAACCGCTGACGTGATTTGATCAAATTTCCAAAATTACGTTTATATGCCTATGTTTTAGGGTGTCAACCAACAATTTGGGAAATACGTCTAGTCACGACGGTGCCGAATAGCTGCAAAATGGGACATTTCACATATTGGGAGTATTTTCAATACACAGTGCATTGCATGCTTCGCAAGCCATTCCGCGTATTGGGAGTATCTTCAATACACAAAGCATTGCGTGCTTCGCACGCCATTCCGCATATTGGGAGTATCTTCAATACACAAGGAATTGCGTACTTCGCACGCCATTCCACAAATTGGGAGTATCTTTAATACACAATGCATTGCGTGCTTCACGGTAAAATAACCACATGGCTTTGAACCGGTTACTTTTATGGTATTTTACGTTTTGATAAGGTTGCGTAAAAGAAATGTGCAGAATAACATCCTACATTTATATTTTTATAAAAAAAAAACTAAACAAATTCATTCTCGTAGGAAAAATCTCTAAAAATAGTTGCTTCCTGTCAAAAAATGTGCTTCCGGTTGTTGGATTTTTTTGGCTAAAGAACTCGTCCGAGCGACGTAAACAACCAACATGTGTACCAAATTCGGACAAAATCGGACTTAAAATGCGGCCGCTAGAGTGCGAACACATATATATATATGATTTTTAATGACACCCCAAAACGTGTTCTGGGGACCATGATCGATGCTCATTTGCTACTCCCGACTCCTTGGGTTTTACTATAAGGACCACTGCAATAGCTCTTTTTTACTATGGAAATATTGTTGAGGGGTGTCTTTTTTAATTTCTATAAATGCTATGTAAAATAATAATATACAACACTACACTTGCATAGTGTTCAAACAAGTAGGCTGATATGAAATCAGTAAAACCTATGTTAACCCCATATAACTTTCTAAAATTTCAAATGATTAAAATACACAGAGCGTCGTGTAGAAAATACTGTGAAAAGTCTGGAAATGGTTAATTTCGAATTATCCGCCATTTTGTTTTTCTTTGTTAAACACTTAATATGGAAATAGAAAAGATATCCTTATCCTTATATATAATTCTGTAACCGAAATTTTAGATTCAAAATTGTGGGAATTTGGTAAATCGGAGGATGATGGGAGGGGTATCAAATTAAAAGTATCGATTCAAGGAACGAGGGAAAAATATAAGTTTTTTCTAAAATTAAAAACTAAGGGGTTTTTGGGGTCCCCGAAAAACGAAAAATCCCCATAAGAAATACATGAGAATTTTAAAACGTCTGCTTTGTTTGCATTAAAACATTTGTTATTAAATAAATAAATTAAAAACATAAAACAGCTGTTCTGTAAAATAATATGACAGTTAATGTAAATTATATTTTTAAATGAAATCTGCTACTTATTAACCTATAAAAGATGCTCGTTGACACACTCATAGAAGAGAAACCTTATAAGTGTATGGCTGTTCTATTAACTTTTCATACATCTATACTAATATTATAAAGAGGTAAAGTTTGTTTTGTTTGTTTGTATGATGGGGGTAATCTCTGGCACTACTGAACCGATTAAAAAAATAGTTTTACTAATAAAAAGCTACACTTTCCCTGAGTAACATAGGCTATAATTCATTTCGACAAACCCCTTTTTTATTTCAATATTTGAAATTTAGTCGGAAAAAATCTTAGGTTAGGCCTAGAATGATAAACCAACACATGTATTTACATTTATTACCATAGCAACCAATTGAATATAATAGCAGATAATAATATAGCTGTTTGTCCCAATATTTCCATTAACAGCTGATTTCAAAATTTGAAGCAATTATTTTTTTATTTCTAGCTTTTAGGTTAGGGTTTTTAAGTGTATACCTAAGCCTTGCTGGTTCTTTTAACCATTATTATAACTGCTGTTACCAAATATAAGAAATAATTTGATTTGAACATTTATCATATTAGTTTTGAGGTTATAAATCGTACAACTTTATGATAAATAAAACATAACATTTGTTTTTAGAAGGTTCCATTGGGGGTTGGCGTGCGGAGCACGCAGGGGTTTCCCCTAGTTAAGCTCAAATACGGTGTACATATTTCTTACGTAACTTTTTACCCTTGTAACTAAATACCAGAACGTTCTTTTAAAATGTTCGATTCAAATTTCTCTAGAATAACTGACTTTACAAAAAAAATTTAGAAAGCAAAAAGTTACTTTTTTAATGACAAGGAACACGGTTTTTTTATTTTCCCCGTAGCTCAAAAGATAACCGAGTTATTATGAGTATATAGGCCAGTAGGTTCCAACTGTACAGTAGTAGACTAGACTAGTGGGCTTAGCCATTGCGCCACTTTGCTTCCAGGCAAATTTTTAAACCAATAATAAGCTAATGAACGGCCAAACTTAATTTTTTAATTCCTACTGTTATGAATTACACTAAACAATGCCATCAAAGGCTTTTCGACTTTGACTAAGAATTACCGCAAGTAATACAGTTGCTGGAGATAGGCCTAAAAATATATTATAAATTAATCTTAATGTTTCAATTGGTTAATGATTTGCTTGACTCCATAAACTATACAAATATTTTATCTGTAGTATTTCTTGTCTTGTTTTATTTCACATTTAATGCATATGTGTTTTCTTCATAATGAAACCAATAATTTTAAATTAATATTTCTATTTCTTTATTATGGGCGAGGGAAAATTTGCAATTATTTCAAGTCTAGATGAACCAAAACACGTAATTTCAATGATTCAAATATTTACGTTCAACACAATCTATACAGACTATTTCAGCCCCCTGCAACAGAAATATAATAGACTAGCTTTATTTTTAAATAAACGTTCATGTTACCCTCCAATCATGAGTGCCTAGCGTGTATGCTTCCCATCGTACATGAAATGTTTGTCATTCCCGACACAAGGTCGCAGCACTGATTGGTTAGCAAATTAAAAGTGGATAGGTTAGTCTTATACCATTTAAATATGAATATCATAGGAACTGTATTATTTATTATGTTGCATTTTATAAATGCGCTAAAACTTTGCTAAAGACTAGTGGACTATCAACAATTTTGCAACCTATCAAATAGTTTCACATTTATTTTGTATTATGTTATTTGCTCGTATAAATTAGAATTCCCTGTATTAGACATTACAACACATATCTACCATAATTATAGGCTATCTATTGTAAAAGTATACCTTTTAATGTAAACAAATTCAATTAAATAACATTTAAAGATGGTGTAAGTCTGCTGCAATATTTCTACTTCAGACTTTACCAAACATAATCCAAATTAGAGTAGGCCTAGACCTACTAGGATATATTCAAATTGTGTTCTTTAAACTGTACATCAAGTCTGTAAAATTTATTTGGTAGGCCTATATATTGCAAACGAAACCCTTTATTGTTAGCGAATTTTGTTTGTAAAGATGAACTATTGCAGTTATTTTTTATTTTTTATATATAATGTAGGTTTTATCTACTAGCTGCCCGATCCGGCTTTGCACGGATAGACAAATCGAAGTTAAATGTATATTAACCAAAAAAATATATCAATCAATATATTATACTATATATTTCTTATGCGGATTTTTAGTAACTTTGACCCCCCCCCCCCAAACCCCACTAAAATTTCGAATTTTTTGAAACCCTTAGCGAGCACCTATGGCCCTAGAGGAAGCTACATACCAAACTTAATTCCAATCCGTTTGGTAGTTTTGGAGAAATCGTGATTTAGTAACTTTGATCCCCAAACTCCCTCTAAAACTTCGAATTTTTTTAAACCCTTTATTAGTCAGCACCTACGACTCTAGAGGAACCTACATACCAAATTTCATTCCAATCCGTTCAGTAGTTTTAGAGAACTCGTGATTTAATAACTATGACCCCCTCAAATTTCGAATTTTTTCAAAACCTTTCTTAGCGAGCACCCACGGCCCTAGAGGAAGCTACATACCAAATTTCATAGCAATCAGTTCGGTAGTTTTTGAGATTTCGTGATGAGCCAGTGAGTGAGTGGTATTTGGATTTTATATATATAGATTTATGCGTTCGCACTCTAACGGCCGCATTTTACGTTTCGATTTGGTCTACATTTAGCGCAGACGTAGGTTTTCTATATCGCTCGAACAAGTTTGTTAGCCCAAAAATCCAACAACCTAAAGCACGTTTTTTAACCGGAATTACTAGAATGAAACTTTTTTTTATAAATCTTAGCTGGCCCGCGCGAATATATCGCAAGTTAGGAGTAGGCCTACTTACCTGATTTATATACATTGGATTAATTAAGTAAATTACATTTGTTTATTTACGTTGGTTTAATTTCATTGATTTGTGTGATGCATTACAGTTGCATATAGAATGTAAACAGTCTAACTAACAGAAATCAATGCTATCAATGCATTGTGTATTGAAAACACTCCCAATACGGGGGTTGGCTTGCGAAGCACGCAATGCATTTTATATTGGTATATTGAAAGTACTCCCAATACGGGGGTTGGCGTGCAAAGCACGCAATGCATTGTGTATTGAAAACACTCCCAATGCTAGTTAAACAGATTGTTAATAGATGGTGCCTTTCATTACGAACCATATGAAAGATTTGTGATCATTTTTTAACGAAAACATAAATTTTAAGCTATTTGTCTACTTTTTGTCAATAGCGGGGTACATAAGCTTTGAAAAGATGTTTGAATCGTTAATTTTGATGAAGAATTAAGGGAGATTTGGTGTTGTCACAAAGAAAAACACCTTTGAAAAATAATATAACACTAATGTACCCAGTAATGGTTCGCTAATCGCTATTGCTTGATTCAATTTAAAGGGTAGTAAAGGTATGCCATTTCATTGACTTAAGGAATTGAATTGCAAAATGGTTTTTATGCCACTTAAGAATATACTACACAAATTTAGATTTATAGTTTGTAAACCTTTATAGATAATACAGTAAACCTTTTGCTTGCTTTTACCTAATCTAAAAAAACTGATATTTGTGAAGAATTGTATAAAACCTGATTCTAAATTAGCCCAATTGGTTGCAAACAAACGTGTTTTGGTTGTTTGTAGGCCTAACCTAAAATTATGTTCAGTTTTTGATCCAACACAGCTGTTATATATATATTATGTTTATGTAACAACCAATATTTGAATTGAATTAAAATATAGTAAGAATTTTTAGTTGATTTTTGTTTTTGTTTGCTTTAAGTTGGTCAACCTAACATAAAATAGACGGCACCAGAAACTGGCACTTACTTTCTCACAAACATATTTAAATTATTAAACAGATTCACCGTGACTTCATTATTGAGGAGGGGTAGGAGAGGTTATTTTAACTAGGAGATTAACTAATACATAAATATTATTATTATTAGCTAGAGATAAAACTATTCCATCCATTTCAAATTTGCACCAAACACGTCAATTAGGCCTGTATGGATGCACGAAAAAGTTTTGAAAAAACCTCCTTTATGGCAAAAAAAACCCCAAAATCAATCATTATTATTATTATTAGCTAAACGAGAATTTTTAGAAAGATGCGGGTTTTTGCATATGGTAGGGTATGCATTAAAGGCTACAAATAAGCCAAATTTTATCAAAATCGTTAGAGCCGTTTTTTTTTTATAAAAAAATAAGAACTGAATTTTTGGGTTTTTTTCCAAAATGGGGGTTGTTTTTCAAAATTTTTCAAACCCGTTTTTCGTGCATCTATACAGGCCTACTTGGCATGTCTGGTGCAAATTTGTTTGAAATCGATCAAATAGTTTTCTCTCTAGCTTTGTATAGGCCTACATACAGACATACAAACAGACATAACATACGTACAGACATACATTTTGTAAAAACCACTTTTTTAGACTCAGGGGGTCCCAAAACGGATATTTCAACAAAAATTTCAACATCGATTTTTTTTGCAATCACTATACTTTCTCTATATACTATAGTATAGTGAGAAAATAAAAGCTGTTGGTTTCGAAGAATAATAAACTGATTATAAATGCTAAGTAAAGTTGCTATGGAAATGAATGTAAACAAGCTAATTCGGACTATTACGAACATTTTAAAACAAAAATATCCAAATTGGTCCAGCCGTTGCATTACCAAAATATCCTCAAGTGATGAGCTTACCAACGAACAGCAATTCATTTTTATTATAGGCCTATAGATATTATAAGGATAGGAGATAATGAGCACATTTTGTTTTTATACGACCTTATAGCCCATTTGGTTCTCCCAAACTCCATTAAAACGTAAGTTACCATAAAAGTACCCTTTTCAAATCCAAGTGAGGAACTTTACAGTCGGGACAGCATCTGGTCCAAGGCCGACGGCATAACTCGCAGTCCATAATCCGAAACCACAAGGTCGAGGTTCAAACTCACAAAGCTAGTTTTTCCGCTGCGGGTGGAACGAAACAGCACTTTAGCCGGGGCTGGAGGCTGATACACAAATAAATTAATTCTACTACAGTAAAACTCCAATTATCCGAACTCCAATTATCCGAACTCCAACTATCCGAATCGCTTTCAGAATTTCAGAAAAAAAATTAAGACGGAAACGTACTGCGATTTGCAAAATAATGATTCTATCTACGAGCGCTATTGCACATAGGCTAAAAATGGCGTGCGAAGCACGCAACGCTCTGTGTATTGAAAATGCTCCCACATGCGGATTGGCGTGCGAAGCACGCAATGTATTTTGTATTGAAAATACTCGTGGATTGTCGTGCGAAGCACGCAATGCATTGTGTATTGAACACACTTCCAATACGGGGGTTGGCATGAGAAGCACGCAATGCGCTGTGTTTTGAAAATACTCCCAATACGGGAGTTGGCGTGTGAAGCACGCAATGCGTTATGTATTGAAAACACTAACAATACGTTGGCGTGCAATGCACTGTGCGTCGGCCGCTTCTCATAGTGTTCAGTGTCAAGCTCACATGTGCGCCCTTAGCAGTGAACGTGTTAACGCGATGATAGTACTCAAACGTTAAAGTTATAAAACGTGTACACGCGACCGTAGTATGTGCGGATAGTTTACTCCAGTCGCGTAAACGCCAATCCCGAAAAGGTTAAAATAGACCCTTTTTATCGGAAAAATCCAATTATCCGAATTTTTGATTATCCGAATGTGGTCCGGTCCCAATTGATTCGGATAACTGGAGTTCTGCTGTAGGCCTACTATAATTCGTACTATAGTCAGGGCCTTCGTGAATAGACCAGTTTCAAAATAGTTATTTGAAATCCTAAAACACATAAACTTAATTTTGGAAATTCGGTCAACTCACGTTAGCGGTTCTGCTGAGCTATCAAAGTATTAATTATTTATTTTTATACTTTTAGTTTACCTTTATCTAAAGAAATTTTAATTATAGATAGAAAAGTATAAATGGTTGGACGTATTTTGGTTTAATTTCGTATTTCGCTGTACAGTAGCAAGTTTTTATTATTTGTTTTATATTTTTATTGATCTTATTTATTATTGTGATTATTAATTGTTAATCATTTCATTGTGCAACTAATGAACAAGAACATTTGCCACTGAACACAACATTTCAGTCGTGTGTTTAAACTAATTTATATTAATAAATGTAATGTTTAGCGGGGAGAACGGGATTTCATTAAGCAGAACTAAGTACGACAAGTACGGAGAAGTAGATCTATTCACTTGCGGAGTCGTAATATTATCAGTTTTACTAAAATATTAGGCTATATCCAATATATCTGAGGCCTCGGAAAGGTACAAGTAACAGGTAAATTTTTAAAGTGAAATTTTGCAGAAACTTGTAAATACTAATTTTAACCGAATTCTCTACTACAGAGAAAATAGTATAAATCTCAGGTTTTGCAGTAATTTTTACTCGACGAATTTGATATAGTCTATTATTTAGATTTGTAGGCTTTTACGTCATTTGTTGGTTTTTATAATTTTTGCAATTCTACACTTTATTTATAATCTGGTAATGAATAGGCCTACACATAGTTAAATCTTAAGTAGTCCCTTAATTTATAAATATCTTTCACTATTGGTTATTCTCATTTGGACTACCTAAACGTTTCAGCAAACCAAATACCAAATTAAATTAAATATAATGTCAATAGTATAACATAAGACAAATTAAATACAGGCCTAGTTCAGACCCCATTTAGGCTATTATTCTATTTACTGATAGTTAAATATTTTTGTAGATCCTCTAAAATATATATTCTTATGCATGTTTTTGTGGAGGTCATATTTAGATTTTGTGCATGCATTGTTTCCAGAAAACCTCGAGGCATTTTTAAAAATAAATTTGCCACTTCAGTGTTATAAAATAGTTTTTAATAATTAAACCTTGTTTACAAACTTAGGTTTATTCAAAAACAATTTTCAAATATACCTATGTTTAAATATGTCTCATAAGTACGCAGTTAAACAAGTAGGCCTATTCAAAACTCTCTCAGTCTTCATTTACCAAATTGCATAAAAAAATAATAATAATAACATAGGAAGTATTATCACAGGTATTTTAACTAAGCCCTCATAAGATTATCCCAAATTAATTGTACACTCCAGTACTTATTTCAGTACTTTCAAAACCTTAAAATCAATATTCATAAGAAATTTGTAATTGTAGTTAAACATATTTCTACATTACTTATTTAAACAAAACGAGTACACAGATATGATCTCACATAGATAAAAAATTTGTAAATGTGATGCTGTTATTCACCGAAAAGCTAGAAATTCCAATAGTAATAATTGTTCTAAAAATACTGTATGTATATACTAAGCAATATGTCTACATTTTTAGTCAAACCAGAAACCATTAACAAATTAAATTATGGATTTGTTCAA
Organism: Philaenus spumarius; assembly: GCA_018207615.1. Taxonomy (NCBI): domain Eukaryota; kingdom Metazoa; phylum Arthropoda; class Insecta; order Hemiptera; family Aphrophoridae; genus Philaenus; species Philaenus spumarius. The sequence goes on along the minus strand of JAGFPH010001010.1, from coordinate 248,577 downwards.
AGGCAGTTAATCATTCAAAAAGTGAACATTTATTATTTTAAAACCTTACAGTACTGTCACTATTGGCAAAGCTGAGTTCCCCTTGAAAGTGTTTAAAATCACATTTAACATAATATCTTTTATTTAATTGTACGCCAAATTAGTACATGTTCTCATTAATTAAATTCTAATTAGCTTCGTTTACACAAATTCTTTAAAATGGCTGAATTACTTGAAATTTATATTTTAATTGTAGAGATCCTGATTGATTAGTAAAACAAGTTCTAACACATGTTGCCTTTTACTGTGATACTCGTAAATTTTGTATTATTAGACGGTGGTAAGGCATATCACCAAAAAATAGTGTAATACAGGTCAGACTGATTTAAAATAGTTGGTAAAAATTGCAACTATGTGCGATAGTTTATTTCTACGAATAAATCTAAATATAATAAACGGGTACCAGGAACTGGCACATACTTTCTCACAAACATAATTAAATTATTAAACAGATTCATTGTGACTTCATAACTGTAGGATGGGTAGAAGAGGTGATATTAAAGTAGGAGATTTACTAATAAATATTATTATTATTAGCTAGAGATAAAACTATTCGATCGATTTCGAACAAATTTGCACCAAACACGTCAATTAGGCCTGTAAAGATGCTCGGAAAAATGTTTTGAAAACAAACCCCTTGTCGGCCAAAAAACCCCCAAAAATCAGTTATTATTATTATTATGCTAAACGAGAGTTTTTAGAAAGATGCTGTTTTCTGCATATGGTAGAGTACATTAAGGGCTACAAATAAGCCAAATTTTATCAACATCTTTAAAGCCGTTTTTTTTTTATAAACTAATAATAACTAATTTTTTGGGGGGGGTTTGGCCAAAAAGGGGGTTGTTTTTCAAAATGTATCAAAGCCTTTTTTTGTACATCTATGTAGGTCTAATTGACATGTTTGGTGCAAATTTGTTCGAAATCGATCGAATAGTTTTCTCTCTAGCTTTGTATACATACAGACAGACATTTTGTAAAAAACACTTTTTTGGACTTAGGGGGTCCCAAAACGGATATTTCCACAAAAATCCCAACATCGACTTTTTTGCGATCACTATACTTTCTCTATACTATAGTATAGTGAGAAAGTAAAATTGATTAAATTAATTACAGTATTAAACATCAATAAAACACTTTTCTACCCACATTGTTCATGACTTTTTACTTTCTCACTATACTATAAAATAGAAAAAGTATAGTGATCGCAAAAAATCGATGTTGAGATTTTTGTGGAAATATCCGTTTTTTTTACCCCTGAGTCCAAAAAAGAGGTTTTTACAAAATGTCTGTATGTCTGTCTGTATGTATACAAAGATAGAGCGAAAACTGTTGGATCGATTTCAAACAAATTTGCACCAGACATGTCAAGTAGGCACGAAAAACAGATTTGAAAAATTTTGAAAAACAACCCCCCTTTTTTTGGCAAAAAAATCAGTTATTATTTTTTTTATAAAAAAACTGCTCTAACGATTTTGATAAAATTTGGCTTATTTGTAGCCTTTAATGTACCCTACCATAAGCAAAAAACCTCATATTTTTAAAAATTCTTTTTAGCTAATAATAATAATAATAACTGATTTTTTGGGGTTTTGTATACATACAGACATGCAGACAGACATTTGGTAAAAACCACTTTTTGGACTCAGGGGGTCCCAAAACGGATATTTCCACAAAAATCCCAACATCGGTTCTTTTTGCGATCACTATACTTTCTCTATACTATAAGTATAGTGAGAAAATAAAATCATTCTAAAATGCTATTAAAAGTAAAATTGCGTCATGAAAATTCATAGATATCCTCCAAGTTGCGGGAAGAGCAGGGGTAAGATTCCTTAGTAGTGACGTCAGCTACACGTCATATATATGAGGATACATAATTGACGACCGCGCATTACATTCATGTAACACGGACAGTATGCCTTTCTGTTGACGACAATTTCATATGGATAGTGTACGCTATCAACATGTAAAATTTAAATGGGACTTGAACATTTAACATTCAAGATAAAATACAAATTTGTACCTGATGCAATTAAACTTTAAGTAAACAAGACATAAGTTTAAGTATAATCTTTCAGAACTGTTTAGTGTATTTATCAGATATAGGAAGTTATATCGTAAATATTTTAAACTATAAAGAATTATCAACTCATTTAAGTTGTAGAACCAACGGTTATGTAGAATTTGAAACCCCAACAATTGTTTCGTAGATTTGTCTAACAGAAGTGCAGAAACTAACTTATAGTTAGACTACTTCGTTCTTTTTTATTTGTATAATATCAAATAAAGACAATATTTGAAATGTGTGACATCAAACTATCAAACGCAATTATTATATCCACGAAATACACGATTCGTGTAGACAGTAAATTCCTACATTAATAAAACGTGAATCATTCAATCCGAACTTGTTACAGTTGTAGGTTAGGTTTTTCACATTTTGTGAGTAGAAAATATTATTTTAAATCATCTCTATGATTATGCTACTGACTGGATCCAAATTAACTGATACCGGTACGTAGTTTGAATTTTAAAAACTGAGCACAACAAACAAATAAAGCACTTTCTTCTCTTTGTATTATCTAAATTTAAAACTTTCTATTTGCATTTACTCTTCATAGGCCTATAAAATAAGGATAAGATTAATTTTAGAATTAAGTTACCAAAACTTATTTTATTTTATTTCTGTATTTATTTAACTAGACTTAGAGTTTATTTTACGTGTAGGCCTAATAAATTAAAGTTTTAAATCATTAGTATTATTGTACAATATTATTTTATATAATTATCACTAATTTGAAATGAGTCACAATACGTCTTAACCTTACTTTTCACTAGTTTACCTTTTATTTTTTTATTCTCGCAATGAGTCATTACAAGGTCATTGATCCAAACACAGATACACTTCACTCAACCTTGCGGATCTGTTGCTAATCATTGCTGTTGTTTCCTTTGTAATTTTGTACAAGGTTTATTTATTAATGCGCAACACAATAATGTAAACCTACGCCTATTGTTAGAACAATCGCGTTGCAACGGTTCCAATCTGTTCCTGAAAAAGTCTCTCGGACATAAAAATTAGGTTCGCGTTAAAATAAAATAAAAGTAAACATTTCACACCAATTTCTCGTGACGTCACTTAACCCCCCTCCCTGGTAGTCCTGTTCACAAAGCTTTCATACACAGACTGGAATCGAAACGCGAGCCCCGGCTATAGCCCAGAGTCCGTGTGGACAGAACCCAATAAATATTAAAACGGAACAAACAAATGGGATTTTCTGTATCTCTTTCTCTGTCTAGCACACTGCATAACTTTGTTCGTCCCGCCTAAACCCTAAATCCATCCAACTGTCCGAGTTGTCCACCTCCCTCCCGCCTCCTCGTGACACGGCCAATCCATCTAAGTCCTTCGAGGATGTTGAATTGTTTCATTGTCTTTGTGTTTACATCATCAGCTTCCTCTTTTTTTTACTTCTTATTTTTTCCGTGGTAAATTCGCATCTCGTTTTTCCAGTTGTTACAAAAAACCTGCAAAAAATACCAGTGTCTTCGATTTGCATACGGAATAATAAGCGGTATCGGTTTTCGCAACCCGGTTGCTGTCAGTAGAACATCATTGAACCCATACACCCTGGAAGGAGATTCACAAACATTCCTATAACTCTATTAGGCCTACTTTTTTCCAAACCCATACAATGAATCATTCACTTATATTTATTATCCACTACTACCTAACAACTGCGTAGATAGAAAGAACAAAATTTAGGCCTACAATACAAAAAATAACTATACAAATATTAATGTTTCATGCTTTTTACCTTAAATTGGTATTCATTGTACCATTCGCGTTTGAAACCTTGTCTCTACAATTATTCTGGTACTGGTAAAATTCCATGACTCAATCGGCCTGATCTTGGGGAGCACATAACCTGCCAACGTATTCTAGTACGTATTTCCTGGGTCTTATTTTTAAGTAGCGATCATGCCTACAGTTTTTATAAGGAAATGTAAATAAAACATTTTTGTTTTTTTACACTCATATTTCTGATACATTTGCAAATAGTGTAAAACCCGGACATGTTTTCTGCCCCCGGAATTAAGAAAATCCTCTCTTCATTCAATAAAAATTTTCAGAAATAATACTTTAAAATTTTTTTTAATACCACACGAATATCTTATTGGCAGTAAAAATGTAATGAGTACATTGTTTATCAAATTTTATTTTTTTTAAATACTTTAATTAAGCGACGTAACTACAAACTTGGGGGCCCTCACGGGGGTCTGGGTGGAAATGTTGGAAAATTAACCTCCAAAAACGTGTTTTAATGCATTCTAGAGGTAAAATTTACCACATTTGTAGTACCTGTGTGTTTTATTTTGCACATGATACTGAATTGAAAATATTATATTGAAACATTGAATTTACAACATATATTTTTTTTTTAACGTCCTGCTGTTTTGCACTTTAAGGCTAATGAAGACGGGACTTACAGTTTTACGTGGAATCCGAACCACAGCCAATGATGTCTGTTAAGAAACCATTTAGAAAATTATTCGGGGTCAACGGGAATTGAACCCGGAACTTTTCCATTGATGGTTGCCATGACGATTGATAAAGCTTTCACGCCTTAACAACCACGGCCATCGTGGCTTTGCAACATATTTAGGCCTACCCTCTATTTCGATCTACCTCTATAACCTGTGTCATTCAGGCTACTACCATTGATTATGTATCTTACGAATTAGATTCCATAGTCAAAGCTACTACATAACTACACTCATAACTTAGGCTATATGAACTGGTCAACTTTACATTCAATTTGTTTCTATAATTAGTTTCAACTTTTGATGTTAAAATATGTAAAGGAAAAAAGGTTTAAAGTTTGTTTTGATATTATTGTAAAGAAAATAATACAAGTGAGTGTGGGACATGATTTGAAATTATCACACAAGTTCAAAACGAAAGAAAATGTATTGTTACAAGCGAAACACAATAAGTTACATTACTATTCAAAACTGGAATCTTGTTCATCCTTTAAAATTCCTTTTTTCTGACTTTGCAGAGGAAACTTCATCACGCCGAAATGTCATCAGGAACAGGGGTTTACTCGTAATTTTTCCAGTACCGGAACGCTGCCGGAACTGAACAAAAATACTCCGCCGGAAAATTTTTGAAATTTTCACTTCTAAAATTCCTATTTTATGTATATTTGCCCGAGTTTAAGGGTGCAGATAATATACTTACTTTTATAAGAAAAGTACACTTGTATATGTAACTATTTTTGTACTTGTATATAGCACTTAGCAAATTTTAGAGAAACATACTATTTCAAGCAAAAACTTGGCCAAATGTCTCTTATTTAGTCAATAGCCTTTATCAGAAATTCAAATCCTCGGTAAAAGACTGCAAACCTAAACAAATTTTATGTATTATAGCAAGAAATTACTTTTCTTTTCTTGTAGCAAGATATGACTTTTCTTATACAAGAACAATTAAATGCAAGCAAGCTTATCACGAGAATACAACACACAAATACAGACGCTAAATTGCCGTGCTGCCGGTGTTCAGGTACCTACGTTTAAATATTTTCCTCTTTCGGGGCGCCTTTCGACCTTGTATTTGTGACGGCGTTTGTCAGTGTACACCATTGTTTGTTTGTATTCCATGTTGTACTCTCATTTGGGGTTTTTGTTTTTTGATTAATTAATCGTGAAATGAAATGAATCAATAACTTTAATGTTATAAAATTGTTCATGCCGAAAACGTTAATAATACAGAAGTTTAAGCATCGCTGGTTTTTAAACTTTTCGGTCTCCTCGACTCTGAATCATCGGTCTCTTAGGCGGATTTCTTATCAAAGCTAGGCCGGGCGAAAATCGCTAGATCACTGATTACGCAATATTTCAATGGGAGCTTTTATTAGGACGCCGGGCTCCGATTTTGAGCAGTCCTGCCTACCGCTACTTCAAGCGGTTTCTGCCTGCGTTTTTCAGTCTAGCTCGGTGTCCATGCCAGTGTCACTATGTTGCAACTGCGAATGCTAGAAAACCTATTGAGTGAGACTCGGCTTCAGTGCGAACGCATCGCAGATTTTGCTCGGCTTGGCTTGGTATCGCTTCGCCCGGCCCGGCTCGATTCAGTTTTGGTGTGAAAAGGGATAATTTGTAGCCGTTCGCAGCGTTCACCGAACATCAAAGGTGTGTCACAAAGCTTGTAAAAAAGGTGTCTGGTGTTCCCATTTCGATTCCGAGCTGAGGGATAATATGGGATACTTTACTGTAGTTGGCTCGCATAGTCGCAACGCACTGTAGTGTGGGGATATTTTGAGGTTTTTCTATTGGCGGACGTACAATTCTGAACCGACTGTTGAATGAGTGTGATTGAGGGAGTGGATGGTGCAGTGCAACGTTAAGAAAAAACGTATAACAATTTAATAAAAAGCAGTACCGGAACGGCGTTCCCCTGATCAGGAATAGTTCACGAAGTTGACTGCTTCCGTTTGAAGGTCATTTTCGATTGATTTTAAAATAAATTCAGGTTGAACAATTTTGTACGTGTTTAAAAACTGACTTCATTCCTCGAAATCGTGCGTCTAGTAGCCCACATAACGTGTCTATTATGGGGTAAAAGACAGTAACTTTGAAGCAAAATTTTGGCTCGTGCAGCCTTTCATCGTCGCTCAGTTCATCAAAGTGCTTCTTTGTTTTAGCGATTCTTTTTTGGGCAAAACCGAGCTCTATACCCCAAAGCACACACATATTTTAAGTTTCTTCACTAGGTTTCGCTGTGAAATAATGAATCTTTTTCTAAAAGCGTCTAACTTGCTTCAAACAACTTTGTATTAAGTAAATGTTTTATTAACCACATTAAAAATTCATATTTTATTACATTATAGTCGTTTTGGATAGATTTCTCAGGAAAAGGATGCCCAAAATACACGTTTTTACATTTCCATCCAAGTAGAGCTATAGGGCCGGTTGTCTCGGTTGTAGTTACGATGCTGCTGTAATTCCGTTTTATCATAAGAACATAGTAATTTGTAGTATTAAATGCCTTCATCTGAAATAGGGCTTTTTGTTTTGAAATAACTTCTCTTTTTACTAGAATTAGATATCACAGTTAAATAAAAGGAGTTTTTATTAGTACTTACTTGATTAAAAAATGGAGTAATGAAGTCTTTTTAAAGCACTGAATGTACCTAAAGTGAGCTAAAAATTTAATTTAATTTTAAATTTAATTAAAAGTTGTTAACATTTTTTTTTTTTAACTTGGAACGTAAATAAAATCTTAAATGTATGAAACTAAATAATAATTTAATAGTTGGGGACATACAATATTTTTCACTCTCTCATGAGAACCCAACAAATAAGGTAAAGGATAATCCAAAAAGATCTTCGGTTATCTGGCATGAAGGGCATAGCTTTTCAATCAACATATTTTTTTTTATCTTTTTTAACCCAAGTAGCTTTCTAATCGAAGGAGTTTTAGGCAAATGTTTGGACAAATACATTAGGTTTGCAGAAAATTGAGATGTTTTTCCAGAGGATCATCTTAGTTTATTACTGTAGTTTGATGTCTTTCCACTTTGATCTTTACTAAATTTTTCAGATAAGGTCTTTGGTTACACAAATTCTTTAGTTTTTGGTAGGAAATATAGTTCTTCTATCAACATATCAAAGAAAATATTGTCTGCCCAGAGTCTTAATACGTTTCCTGAGTTTACCTTTTTACAGAGTTTTCAATGTCCTACTAATATGGTCCTACATCCATCAAGAGTGCAGTTGGGGTGTTTTATCATAGGCTAAACAAATATAAAATTTTGAACTGATTTAAGATTAAAAGCCCTATGTCAAACTATAGGGGTGTTTTAAGTTAAACATAAACTATGTTTTTATTCTTCAAAAAATCTCTTTCTGCTCGGCATACAATCGAAGGTAGATTACGAAGTTCATCCCATTTAGTCCCAAAAGCTAAACCTAAACAACTTCCCAACACATTTTTGGCACTTGGGTTAGAATTTAAGTTATAAAAAAAGTTTCAGACAATAGATTTTAGGAGTATTTATAAGATGTACAATAATTTTGAAAAGGCTCTATATTGTGCCTACTAAGGTTGTTTATTTTCATTTTGTTCAGCCCTTGCAGAAAGGGTTGTTCATATCAAAAATTGTTTCATACAAAATACTACAAAATATTTTGTAATATCATTGTTTTACGAAATATTTTGAAGACTACGGATTTTATAATATGCCTACTTAAGAAAAAGTGTGTTTTTTTTACTTTCAACCCCAATTTTCCAACCTTTGTGCTAAGGGTTGCAGTTGTCGAAAAACTTTCAGACTTAAGATTTTGTTAGTATTTAGAAGATTTACACAATTGTTATTTTGTGTTCAACTTTTATATTTAATTTGATTTATTCATTTTGGCAAAAATAAATTTTGAAATTTTTAAAAATTGTATAAACAAGAATTTTGCCTAAAGTGTTCAAAAAACCAAATTTAAATTATAAAAATAAATACTTGACAGATTTTAAACTACTAGTTTTAACAAAGACTTGTATCCTTATATATTATTTCTCAAATGTGTTTTTTTGTTGCTTCTTTAACATTAATTATTCAAGCATCATTTTAAAGCTTATGTTCCGCTCTACTGATGAAAAATAGACAAACAACTTATAATAAAATTCATGTTTCAGTTACAAAAATTAATTAATAATCATATATATTACTTCATATGGTTCCTAAAGAAAGGCGTCATCTATTAACAATCGGTTTAACTGACATGACAAATGTTAGTTTGTTCACATCCCATGTGCAAGTGTTATAAAATTATTATTTTTAAACCAATGTAAATAAATAAACGTAATTAACTGAACTAAATCAACGTATTAAATCAGGTAAGTACTCCTAACTTGCGAAATATTCGCACGGATCAGCTAGTACTTGTATATTGTACATTTATTTGTTTTCTAATTAATGGATTATATTTTGTTCTACATTTATACAGGGTGTCCCGTAAGTATTGACCAAAACTTCACGAGATTATACTATAGGTAAAAACAAACAATTTTCACCATATAATGTATAGTCCTATCTTGCTTAGTTTTCTGTCTATCTGTCTATATGTGTTTTTTAGAAAAAAATTTATATTTAAAAAATGGTTTGAGATATCAAGTTGAAACTTTTTAAATTTAATGATCTTAATAGTGTGCATCTTAGATAAAAGTTTCAAAATAATATCATTTACAGAAACAAAATGGCGGCCATTTAAAATGTTCAAATCCTAATAACTTTAAAACGAGTGATGTTACAAAAAAAGGCAAGATACATAAAAAATAGCCCTTTTTAATACAAGCATTTTGGTACCTGGTTTATTGATCTAAGATAAGTTGTAACAGAAATAAGTAAGATTTCCCAAGTAAAGGTTTGTGTTTTATTCATAATTGCTATGTATTTTCCAATAATGATGAAGAATTCATGTCACAACAAGCAACAAATAATATTACCTGAACTGTAAAACACAAGTTACATTAAAGAAACAACAAGTAAGAAAACCTAATTATGATTTCGAAGCAAATGTTCAATGTGGCCTCCTCTCTGCTGATTGCACAGTGTAAATCGCTATAAAGCTGACCGCCGGATATGTTCAAAATGATTTTGCTCCTGAATTACTGCAGCAGCTTCAACAATGCGAGCAACCAAATCCATGGCATCTAGAACAGGAGTGGAATACACCAATTGTTTCATGTGTCCCCCAAACAGAAAAATCCATCGGTGTGAGATCCGGGAATCTTGGGGGCCAAGGGACAGGACCACCGCATCCGATCCATTGATTTTCATACACTGCGTTAAGGTGCTGTTGGACTGCATTTGTAAAGCGGGCTGGGGCCCCATCGTGTTGGAACCATATTTGTTGCCTAACATTGAAAGTAACATTTTCGAGAAGCTCAGGCAGAACATCTTGGAGAAAAATCAAGTATACCCGTCCATTTAACTTATTCGGCAAAACATAGGGTCCAATTAAACTGTCATTTAATATACCAGCCCACACGTTCACTGAAAACCTTCTTTGATGATGGCGTTGAATTGTTGCATTCGTGTTTTCTTGGGCCCATACATGATTATTTTTTACATTAAATACTCCCTTACGGGTAAAAGTCGTTTCGTCAGTGAAAAGGACATTCTTTAAGAAGTTTGGGTATTCTACTTGTTTGTGCAACACCCAACGAGAGAAATCTAACCTTTGTGCATAATCTCCAGGATGTAGTTCCTGCACTTTTTAGCATTTAAAGGGATATAATAATTGTTCATGCAGTGTTCTCCACACAGTACTCTTGCTAGCACCCATGTCATGTGCTATAGCCCTTGTACTTGTTGATGGATTATCTCCTACCTGGTTCAAGACAGCTTCTTCATAAGCAAGTGACCGAACAGTTCTTGACCGGCCTACTATATCCGAGCACTTTTGAACACTTCCGCTCTCCCTAAGACAATTGTGGACTGCAATAAACACTTTGTGACCCGGTTGATTTCTGTTAGGGAAACGCTCTGCGTACAGTCTTCTCGCTAAACTTGAATTACCATCAGCCAATCCATAGACATAGTGAATATCAGTGTATTCAGCTACTGAATATTGTTCCATCTTCAGTGCAAACTAATAATATTATAGCACAACTAAAAACACGACTCACAATATTACAGAAACATGATGTGTTGTGGTTAAGCAGTTAAAATCAATATTAGTTCTAAGTAGTAAACAAATCATCACAACAATTAACTATCTCTTAATTTATTATCAGCTGATACATAAAAACAGCTGATGCATAATGCCTTATGCACCTAATTCTTTTGTAATGCTATACCCTTAAGCATAGACCTTTACTTGGGAAATCTTACTTATTTCTGTTACTACTTATCTTAGATCAATAAACCAGGTACCAAAATGCTTGTATTAAAAGGGGCTATTTTTTATGTATCTTGCCTTTTTTTTGTAACATCACTCGTTTTAAAGTTATTAGGATTTAAACATTTTAAATGGCCGCCATTTTGTTTCTGTAAATGATATTATTTTGAAACTTTTATCTAAGATGCACACTAATAAGGTCATTAAATGTAAAAAGTTTCAACTTGATATCTCAAACCATTTTTAAGATAGAAATGTTTTTCTAAAAAACACATACAGACAGATAGACAGAAAACTAAGCAAGATAGGACTATACATTAGGTGAAGTGACTAAAATTGAGCACTTGCTCTTTCTACCAAAAATGGAGCTGATGCTCCAATTTCATGTGAATAAAAAGAAGTTACTCAATGAACGCTAGGAGCGCTTGCTCCAGCGACGAGTCGACAATTGACTTGTGAGTACTTGCTCGCATTTCTAAGTGAATAAAATGCACGGCTAGCTTACAAATATGAGTAAGTACTCGTTAAATTGCCGATCTACTCATTTGCAGATTCACCTTGCTCAAGTCAAGAGATTTTTAGGTTATTATGGCAGAGTTTTTACCCATTCTTACTGTAAAGTTGTACAGAGTGCGGCGGAATTGCATTGATGAAGATTACCGGGCTCTATACCGTTTTAATAAAGCTAATGTGTGGAATTGTTGAGCGGACATTTTCTTGGTGAAAGCTTTGAAACACGTGGTGGTTCATTGTCAAGTTTAGATAGAATATGTGTTTTATTTCGGTATATTGGGGATCCCGGAATCCGGCAGAAGATGTTGGTATCGACAGAACCACTGTGACAAAAACTATTTCTGAAGTAATGGCCGCTATCCTGCAAAAGAAAAACTTATGGATAAAATTTCCCATATCGCAGCAAGAAATGGAGGAAGAGAAAGTCAAGTGGCAAGAAAAATATAGATTCCCATCTGCTATAGACTGTACTCATATTCCCAATTGTAAACCCTCTGTGCACGGTGATGAGTTTATTAATAGGAAAAGATTTGCAAGTATAAATGTACAGGCAACATGCAGTGCTGATGAAATGTTTACGAATGTAGACGCCTCTTGGCCAGGGTCTGTACACGACGCACGCTTTGGAGAAATTCCGAGATTTATAGAACCATGGAATGGAATACAACAAAATGCACTTTTAATAGGGGATTCAGTCAGGGTACGGCATAACTCCTTGGCTTATGACGCCTTATGACAATCCAATAACTGCAAGAAAAATAGGGTACAACGTTTGGCTCAAAACCGAGTAATAATTTAAAGGTGTTTTGGGCAGTTAAAACTGTGCTTCCCAATCCTACAAAACTAAATAATAATGAAAATAGATAATATTCTATCGATTGTTGTTTGCTGTTTCATTCTTCATAATGTATCCAAACGACTAAATGATGAAGATTTCTGCATTTGACAGTGGAGAAGGGGGAGTGGCGAGTAAGCACGTACTCCAATTGCCTGAGCATGCTAACCAGTCTGTAATTGACTTTTTATTCACCTCTAAAATGAGCACTTGCTCAAGGTGACAGATGATACTCATCCAAATCTGAGCATCTTCTTCCGAGCATATACTTAAATTTTATTCACTTTACTTATTATATGGTGAAAATTGTTTATTTTTACCTATAGTATAACCTCGTGAAGTTTTGGTCAATACTTACGGGACACCCTGTATACATAGATTCGCTTTTTTCTACATTGTGATAAAAAATAACCATTAATAATAAACTATATTTTTAGAATTATTTAAATTAATTACATCATATAAACTAATGTAATATTTAAATGTACTATTTTTAATGTGCCCTAACTTATTAAGAAAGTGGCAGCGATTTGAACTTTTATGCAAATTCAATTGGTAACATTTGGCTTTTACATATATCCTGTTTTGCCATGCCACATTAAAATTTGTTTTTGTAAATTTGGCCTATATTAGGTTTAAGCTGCCAAGGCATTTGAAACTTCAATTTTTAATGACAAACTTTGTCTTTTTTTATGAATAAGCATTGTCAACGTTTGCATAAAATTAACATATTTGTTTATTTAAAAAATAAATAAACAATATCTTCTAGCATAGTTTAAAAGTATACATTACTCTACTGATGGATATCCCCTGAATTCATTTATGGAATAAACATTTAGTTAATTCTATTCCAATACATCATTTGACTCAATAGTGCGGAAACTGCAAGAGCGAAATGTGGACCCGGCCGTAACAAAGTGGGTGCACTCCATGCTACGAAGCAGACACATAGGCCTACAAAGCTCCCTACTTGGTGAATTGATCGAGGTCACGGCTACAAGAGGGTGCCCACAGGGATGAGTTCTTTCACCTCTGCTGTGGAGCTTGGTGGTCGACGGCATCATTACAGAAATTAGCCAATCAGGAACATACATCCAAGGCTATGCAGATGACATAGCAATCTTGGTTACTGGTAAAAATGATGACACTGTCTCGGATATCATAAACAGAGATCTGAGACATGTTAAAACATGGTGTGCAAGGGAAGGCCTCAACGTCAATCCCAACAAAACCACTATAGTTCTCTTTACAAGGAAAAGGAACTTAACAGCCCTGGAGAGGATATCCATGGACAACACCCGGTTGAATATCTCCGCGTCAGTAAAGTATCTTGGAGTAATTCTTGATCAAAAGCTGACATGGAATGCACACCTGAACAATCTGATTCTTAAGGCAAAATGGGCGCTACTGACATCCAGACGCTTTATTGGAACTACCTGGGGCCTCAAACCTCATATGGCTCTTTGGCTGTATGAATCTGTGATTCGACCCCAAATTACATACGGAGCGGTGTTTTGGTGGAAGATATCATGCCAAACTGATGCTGGTATCAAGCTAACTGGTCTACAACGACTTGCATGCTTATGTATAACTGGATCTTTCAGAAGTAGCCCTACAGCGGCTTTGGAGGTGCTCCTTGGACTTCCGCCTCTTGACATTCACATAATGTCGGAGTCAAGGAAGTTGGCATACAGACTAATAAGTGTGATTGAATGGTGGAGGGGCATGCCAGGAGCAGGACATTCCGACATTGTGAACACCGTACTTAAAAACTCGGTGTTAGACAAGGTGACTGATGCAATGCACACCGAGTATGTTTTTTATAGACCCTTTACAGTAACCCTCAGAACCCGAGAAGACTGGGAAGGAAACATCAAACCAGGATCTGTTACAGGAACTCTAGTCTGGTACACAGATGGGTCTTTGATGAGCAGCATTTCTGACTAGGGTGTATACAGCGCTTCACCAAGGACGAACGTTAGTGCAAGTCTTGGGACGTACTGCACAGTCTTCCAAGCAGAAATCTTAGCAATTAGCAATCTGCTTGCACCCACTTAGGATTGTCGAATGGATACAGGAATAGACATATCCTAATACTTTCTGACAGTCAAGCAGCACTTAAAGCGCTAGACTCAGTACAAATCACACCCAAACTGGTGAACGAAAGCCTCTCAACACTAGTCAGACTCTCCACATTAAATATGGTGGAATTGAGATGGGTGCCAGGACATCATGGTATTCCAGGAAAGAGATGGCAGATGTTCTTGCAAAGAAAGGAGCATCTACACCATTCACGGGACCAGAACCAATGTGCTGCATTAGCCGTAGCGCAGTAAAAAAGTGGGCCAGAGGAGAGCAACGCCAGAGATGGTGTAAATTACCTGGGCATACTCAGAGTAAACGACTGATTAAGGGACCAAACGCTAAGCTTACTAAATCCCTAATCAAGTTAAACCAACCACAACTCAAAAGAGCTGTAGAATTCATTACTGGTCATGGCCAGTTCAGGAAACACCCAGCAACAGTGGGAATCCTTGAAGGCGACCAACGCTGTCGGCTTGGTAATCAGGCAGAAGAGTCAGCAAGAAGCGTCATATTTGAGTGCGAGATCCTGGAGCGTAGGAGGAGGAGGCTCTTTGGAATCCAGCAACCAGGAGACGAAGAAGACACATACTTGGTGGAGAAAATCCTGGACCTCACTAGGGGTACAGGCTTCTAACGTGCTAGGCGCGGGATACCGGGGGCACAATAAACCAAAGATTGATGTGTATAAAGGCCTTCTCCAAGTAGGAATCCACCCCAAAATAATCTAATATAATTTAATTCTATTAAATATTTTATAAATTTTTTTATAGGTCATTTCCTATGTATTTATTTCAACTCTTTTGGAAAGACTGATAGGAGGATGGCCCTAAAATTAAAGGTGATTTATTTCTTATAGCAAGTCTGTGGCTTGAATCAGTTTGCGTGGTGGTGTAATCACTGTTTTTTCTATTTTTGAATGAAGTTTATGAAAAGATTACCTTCGGCATAATATAGACAGAAGGGAAAGTCAAAATGTCAAGTTTTCCAAAGAGGGGTTGGCATGTATTTATATGTTTTTTAAATAGCCATGACTGCATTCTCATAAAAATCTCTTAGCATTAGGCCCTTTGGTACATTTACCCATACTGCTATCCCATATTGCAAGTGCCAGGTGACAGTAAAAATAATAAGCCAAGCTCAGAATTGATAACTTTCAATAAATTGATAAAATTTTCAGGGCATAGACTGATGAATTAAATCTTGCAGACAGCATCTTTTTGTGGGTACCCCAGTTCAAGCCAAAATCCACTGTCAGACCCAGTAACTATACACTCTCAACTTCAGTCAGCTGATAGTTATCTGCCAGTACATCTATTCATTTATTGCATTTGAATTTTTGGTATTGTTTGCTGAGAACAAAATATAATTTAGTTTAAGTTAAACTTAAGTGGTTTTAAAATATTTCAATAGCCGATTTAAGACTATGAAAGATTTGATTTCTGATGTGGATCAGACTGAATAATGGTTGTATCTTCTGCATAATATATATGAAAGGTTTGCCAACAGACAGATTCAGAGGCAGATCATTGATTTGTAATATAAGTAAAATTGGACCCATCATTGATCCCTGGGGGACCCAATGATTTATTGTAAGAATTCCTTATTTATGCAATAACCCTTCCGAGTCTGTGAATTCAACATAGTGAACTCTATTTTCAAGATATGATTTGATGCACTTGACTCCTTTACTGAGTTCACAACCTATCAAACTTATTTAATAACATCTCATGGTCCATACTATCCTTACTTATATCCATCAAGATGTAACACACTTTTTCTTTCAATCAAGGACGATTAAAATTGTTTCAATGATCTTTATTATAACATTTGCAGTAATTTTTCCTTTTAAAATTCCATATACTGATTTTCTGTTACAATATTATTGAAGAGGTTTAATGTTAGCTATTTTGAATTGGGATTGGAAAACTGTTTCGGGAAGTAAGTGATTAATTACAAGTGTTAAAGGCTTTACTAATTCCTCACTACACTTCTTACCCAATTTGATAATGTTTCATCATACCCTTAAAAGGATTTACTCTTGAAGCTCCTAATAATTTTGTGGATTTCATTATGTGTGACTGGGTCAAAAGATATGTCAAACCTGGTGCCAAGTGTACAATAACAATGTGTCGACTTGGTGTCCGACTTACCCACTTTATTTACAAATAAATTTTATATTTTACATATAATTTTGTATCCTTCTCCGCCATTCCACTGACATTCAGCTCTATGGTCTGCGGCTTACTTAATTGCTTATTTGGTCTATCTTGATTAATTATTTTCCAAATGGTCTTTCTGATGTTTGTGGAGCACTTGAGGTGATTATTTAAGATCTGGAGACTTGGGACTTCTTATAATTTTCTTATAAATGTTTGCTTATACCTTTATAAAACATCTAAAAACTATGTGAGTTTCATTTTTAGATAAATGATGGTAAAGCTTTAGATTATTTATAGAGGTTAAAATGTTTTTTGTAATCCACAATTTGATTTTTATAGGTGTTTTATGATGAACTCTGATCATGAGAGGCATGCCACCTGGAACCAATGAGCAAATATTGCAATAAAGGCAACATATTTGCTTTGAGCTGAAGGAGCAATATATACTTCTTCCCAGTTTTCTGCTTTAACTTTAGAATATTATTTGAATTTACTTGTCTGGCATATTTTATTTCACATGAATTTACTTGCTTTTTATTATAGTTAATAAATATATTTATTTAATATAGTGATCTGAAAAGAGGTTTTTATAACTTTAAAGTTAAAAATAAACTTTATTCTTTAACTAATAGTCTCACCATTAAATTACTTAATTTACTTAACAGAGGAAATAGATTCATTGGCACTTCATTGGCAAAATATGAAAAATTATAGGTGATAAGCAGTGGGAGATTTATGGGAGACCAAAGGGGATGTAGCTCATATTTGGAAATACCTGATCATAATTTATACAAACTTGTACTGTTGCTATCAAATGCGATATTTTATCTAATGAATAATTTATAAAGTACATAATAATAGGCTTCTATATTGATTTCTTAAACAAATGTTTAACAAAAATAATATAGTGAATGCTGATTGCCAATGCCACATTAAATTTATAAAGTTCCCATTGAAAATTTACAGCACTCATCTACATCATCACTCTTCTGACAATAAATTCACCACTCCACGGTTGATAGTTAAATAAAATTTTAAATCTAAATTTTAATGAAAAGATATAACAAATGAACATATTCAAAATTTTATACGCTCGAGCACGATATTTTTCCACCTGTCATGTTTATTCTTCGTCAGTAATGTTACACTAAGGCAAGGCCAATCACGTGGATTGAACTAATAGATTTAATTGAATAAATATCCAAAAAGATTTACAAAATTAAAAATGGTATAATAGTTTAAAAATAGAGCCAAGGTTTCTCCCGTTAAAGTTCTAGAAAAATCCAAAGCACCATTTTGGTAAAATCAATGTTTTAAAAGTTTACATGTAGTTTAAATGTTTAGGCTTTGCTTAGAAAAATTTATAACAAAATAATTAAAAAACTTTTTAGTTGTCTAAAACAAAATCATCTTTTCTTTTTTTTTCGAAGTACCTTTTTGCATTTTTTTTATAACAAAAAAACATTTTTATAGCATTTTGACTTCATCGATATAACTTGTGTTCCATTCCCAATATTAATTAGTTTTGACATAAGAACAGTTTGATTTATTATTTTTTGTTTAATCCTTTAGTTTTTTCAATTGTATTTTTTATTTTTGCTTTTTTTGCACAAATGTGAACTGACATATAAATCGCCCAGTTATGACTTTTCATGAAATATTTCTTGGTACCGTTTAATTTAAAACAAAGAAACACAACTAAATTTGAAACATCAAAATTAACTATAAAATTTTACGTTTACAACTAGTCATATAAATGTCACATCGTGAGGTACATCGCAGACCACGCTGGGCCATTTCGTTCAGCTTTACACTATTGACATGTTCGTTAAACTATTGGCCTATAGGAGGTTAAGGTTGAAATAAAAAATTTATTGTAAAATATTGAGTTTAAGCAGTGGCAGAAAAGATTTTTAACAAAACCTTTTCTGCAACGTTTTACACTTAACATTCATGTCAGTTCTTAAATATGTGTACAACTTGTTTAATAAGGCTTAGCAAAATTTATTTGATAAACTTTATGTGGTTTTAAAAAAAAATTGTTTACGGTTTCTTGCCTCTTCCCTCCATTGATGTTTGCTCGAGAGGCCCTTGGAGTAATTTTGCAGGGGGCCCACAATTTGTAGATCTGGCACTGGTTACAAACAAAAAGCTTCCAAATTATATTTTCTTTTCTATTCTGCACAATACATTTCATATGCTACAACATCCCAATAAAACAACTGTTTGAAATTAACACCATTTTAAATAACCTACCAAATTTGTAATTTCTACCTCATAAGTGTTTTATATATTTTAATGCTTCGTATGAATGATTTAATTCATCCTATATTTTATGGATTCAAAATTAAATATTTACTAAACCTTAAAACCTGTAAGCTTACTGACAAATATTAAGAATTAAAAAAAGAATATACTCTCAACAATTATTCCCAGATACCTACAAAATCACTTTAAATTATACAGTACTCGGAATAATGCGAGTACCTACAAACCATAAGTAATATTATTTGGATTTGCCTGCCATTGCCATCACCAATCAGCATTCAATAAATTTGTACAAATATTCGTGACCAGAGTGTCGAAGGTAAGGGACATGTGACCATGCCTTGCCGCTATAGCATCGGCAATATTAAACTCTGAAAACCTTACATTATACATACTAGCTGAATACCCAAGCTTCGCTTACAGGGATTTTATTATTTTTTGCATCACTATGTTACATAATTGTAATATTTTTCTCTCACTTTCTTTCATCTTTTATTTCACGTAAGTGATTTATTACAGGTATTTTCAATTAGGTTTTACTGCGGCTCGATTACAATGCGGATCAATCTGTGTCCTATTTAGGCTTACTTACATGATTAACTATGCGACAGTAAACGCAAAAGCAATGATTTTTGCCAGTTTGAGATAGGCCTATATTTCACGTCTATGAGTACATTTTATATTTTCTACTAACAATATTTTACAACTTAGATGCAAATAATCAAAGTGCAAAAGTTTTTTCTCTCCTATATATAAGAGTAATATATGACAAGTTTTTTAGGTATCTAGCTTCAAAGTCCGTTTCCCATGTCTTGAACTTTACAGAGCGGGAAGTCTCTTCGATGGTCCAGAAACAGTTTGGGACATTCTAGAATATTGTCAAACTTTCTGGAATAGTCTATAACATTCCGGAACATTCTGGTCAGTCTTGGCCACTTCGGCACTCTATTCCTAGCTGCTTCACATGCTTCCTATAAGAATACCATTGGTGTGATCACTTTTTTTATGCCCATCTCGTAACCCAACCCCTGCAGTTCCAAACCAAAACCTTCTGCATGGATGAAGGCTGGAAGGCTACCATACCATATAACCCCCATGAGGTTGAGGCGGTGGATTGCAGAGTTAGTTGCATGCATAGACAAACCACACTTACATGTATTGATTGTGAGCTTGTACCTGTAACGGACCCTCGCTGCCCATCCGGCTCCTCCAGCGATGGCGTTTTCCCTGGTCGGGTTGTGCCTTTCTATCCTCGTGCGGACGTACGGGCGTTGTCAGGATGGTTGGTGGTGAGAAGGTTCGTTAAAGAAGCGGTAAACGGGTAGTTGATTTAACATTCTTTATTAAATCAACACTCTGCTGGTCCCGTACTAAACTAAACTAACTCTAAACACACAAGGCAAAGGCAAGAATGATTCCCTCCATTTATGAGTCTACTCACGGACGAGGTTGCTCTCAGACTGACTATTGCATCTCTTGATGCTTCCAACTAACGTCCCCCCCCTTACTTTACTCTAAACCTCGATCTCAGCAATATAATAAGCCTACATCTCTACCTAATCTCTATTACTTTGTATACCATTATTATTATTATTATTATTAAGTATTACAAGGTGGAGGATATCTGCCACATACCTGTACTCGTAGCTTCACTCACAAAGAAGAAAAAGTAAATAATACAATAATAATTGTGTTTTTAATATGCCAAAAGATCTGAATTTCCTGGCACAAAAATCCGCTGTGTAGTGAGTTTCATCCAAATCTATAAATGTTTTCATACATGCATCAGCTGTGCAATGATAAACGCTAACAATCGTGTTTTCCATCAGTTTGCAAACGAACACAATGATTAAAATTCATGTTTCAAATCGAACCCGGCCCCCCTTCCGTCCACCTGTATTAAAAATGTGATATTTCTACCTACATTTTACTTAAAATAATGGCTACATAAAGGCGAAATTGTCACATTTTATCCCTAAGATGCAAATTCAAATGTTTTTTTTTTTTTAATAAAACTTATGAACAATATCGTTGTATTTGGATAACCTAATAGAACTCCGATCCAATGCATCATTTCAATAATCCACTGGACATTCAACGATAGTGGTGCGATCTAAGGGGGAAACGACGAAAGCGGTGTGTAGCACCAATTCCTTGAATGATTTCTCCCTAGCGCTACCCCGCAGCGCGATCATGCAATATTTTCCCGACAACCTTTTAATATGTACCAAATTTCAGCTATCTAACTTTATAGATATTAATAGAAATTATTATTATATATATATAGGGGTTTTACATCAAGTAACTCAGTCACTGGTAAGAAAAATGCGTTTGGTTTGTTTTTTCTTAGTATTATATAAGAAGTGTAATAAATTTTAGCTCTCTAGGTTAAAGAAAAGTATGAGCATTATTATTTATTGTTTTACGGGTAATTTTACAATTTTCATCCCTAGACGCAAGTAATCAAAATAATGCTAGTGCATTAATCTTTCAACTTACCACTTATGAAACTAATGTGTCAAACAACAGCTCTTTAGCTTCATGGGAAGAATAACAATTTATTTTGTATATGTATCTTGTAACATATAAATGTACAAAATTTCAGCTCTAACTTTAAAGAAAGTATAAGAATTAATATGAATTGTTTTAGGGGTTATTACTACACTGGATTCCACGTTCACCGTGCAATATAGAGCGCCCATAAGCCATGTTATCCATACGACAGTCTCAGCTTTACCAGCCAACAAAAAAACATAAATTCCCATGCAACACTCGGTCAGTTGACGCAATGTTCGCTGTAATGGTAGTAGCTCGTCTATTCTCCTGTAATACCTGTACTGCACGGTGAATGTGGAATCGAGTGTACATTTCCACCCCTTAGCTGAACGTGACAAAATGTAAAACTGGTTTATTTTTTATACGTATTCTGTTAGAAATAAATGTACAAAATATCAGCTCTCTAGCTGAAAAGTATAACAATCAATATTTATTGTTTTAGGGGTTGTTATTACATTTCACCCCTTGGCAGAATGTGGCAAAACGTAAACTGGTTTCTTTGTATACCGTACTTATCTTGCAAGAAATAAATGTACAAAGCTCTCTAGCTTTAAGGAAAGTATAACAATGTATATTTATTATTTTTAGGGATTGTTATCACATTTTCAATCCTAACAGCATGTAACGAAATGTAAAACTGGTTTACTTTTTGTATGATTATACCTTGTAACAAATAAATGTACCACATTTCAGCTCTTTAGCTTTAAGGAAAGAATAAAAATTAATATTTATTGTTTTTAGGGGTTGTTATCACATTTTCACCTCTAAGCAGCATGAACCAAAATGTAAACTATTTTATTTTTGATATGTATCTTGTAATAAATAAATGTACAAAATATCATTTCTCTAGCTTTAAGGCACGTATAAAAATTATTATTTATTGTTTTTAGGAGTTGTTATCACATGTTTACCCCAAGTAACGAAATTTAAAACTGGTTTAATTTTTGAAGTGATAACTTCTATTGGCCCGTTGGGCACTTTCGACTTGGCTATGTTTTCGAAATCTCGCGTCACGCCAGATTTCTCGCGAGATCTTGCATCACGCCAGATTTCCCGCGAGATCTCGCGTCACGCCAGATTTCTCGCGAGATCTTGCATCACGCCAGATCTCGCATCACGCCAGATTTCTCGCGAGATCTCGCAACGCTTTTGTTTAGACACAAGTCAGATCGTGGAGAGGGAATATTATTAATACATTATTTACATTTATTAGCATAGCAATCAAATTAACACATAAGAATTAGTTAATATAATATAACAGCTGATTTCGCCCATCATCTGTAATTCTTAAACAAAACCCAGCGTAGATTATATTTTGGGGTTATGTTTACAACTTCAACCATTAAAATTTCTTGTGATGTTAATTTTCTTATATATTAGTTATACAACTAATGTAGGCTTCTATAACTATAAGTTATATGGGCTTCTACACGTTATAAGATTTGCTTTGGGGTTATAAACTGTATATAAAACTAACCTTTGATCATCAATATATTCGTTTATACAAATTTAAAGAAGGATACCTACTGTTTAACTTCGCAAACATTCGTACATCTTTGTATAACATATTTGATTATTAATTTCTTTACTGTAATATTAACAACTTCTAAATCATTTGATCTATCAATATGAAATAAAAGGTAACTAAAAGATAATATTTTTACCTTTCTTTAAATATATAATAACGGATATAAATAAACAATTTGAACAAATAGGCCTACAGTTTTATAATCCTTATAATTGTACACATTTACCGAGTTAAAAATCCCCGTAGTCATAGAAGTTATCACTTCCAACGTGTGGTCTTAAGCACACCCAGTTATTTTTTTTTATATGTTTCTTGTACCGTAATATATAGGTCTAAATATACCAAATTTCAGCTCTCTAGCTTTAAGGAAAGAATAACAATTAATAGACTACTTATTGTTTTTAAGGATTGTTATTACATTTTCACCCCTCGGCAGCACAAACCAAAATGTAAAACTCGTTTATTTTTTATATGCATTATTATAAGAAATAAATGTACAAAATTTCAGTTCTCTAGCATTAAGAAAAGTATAATAATTAATACTTATTGTTTTTATTGGTTGTTATCACATTGTCACCCCATAGCAGTAAGTAACAAAATGTAAAACTGGATTCTATGTATATATGTATCTTGTCAAAAATAAATGTACAAAATTTCAGCTTTCTAACTTTAAAAAAATCATAACAAACAATTAATATACAGTATTTTGTTGTTTTAGGGATGGTTTCAACCCTTTAATCCCAAATATTTTAAAATCTTTTCTTACTGCGTCTCTAGCTCCTATCAGCAATACGTGTACCGGTACCAAATTTTACTTTCCTAGGTGGTGTGGTTTTTGAGATTATCTACATAACAAACAATATTCATTATTTTAGAGGTTGTTTATACCCAGGCCAAATATTTTAAAAATCCTTAAGTATTTCGCCTCTAGCACATATGACCAAATATGTGTACCAAATTTCATATTCCTAGGTGTTATGGTTAATGGTTTTGAGGTACTGTGATCAGTGAGTGAGTGGGTTTTCAATTTTATATAATATATATAATATTTTAAAATAATTACAGACAACTCAAATTATGGTTGTTGGGTTTTTACAAGTAATTACAAAATATATTTGATGAAATCCATATTTTATACTGTGGAAAGTGTTGGCCCGAATGTACTTGTCTCTTTTTAAACTACTGTATTTTACCATTAATTTGACTTTATATAGAGAGAATGTTAACAATCATATTTTAAGCACTTTCAATACTTAAAGCTACCATACAAGTTTTATAATAAATAGTATTTTATTAGTATTGTTGCTAATATAGATTTACGGTTTGAGAACAACAGCCTCTGATTTAAAATATCTAGAAGTAGTCTATGTGACCGGAAGTGAGTTGTTCTATAAAATAAAATATAGGACTGGAAGACATGACCTTAGCGGGGTTTATGATTAAAATTGCAGTTTTGTAATTTACAGCTGATAAGAATTACTTTACATTTACTTATCTTATTACTATTAGTCAAAATATTTACTATCACTTTTTTACATTTGTCATTTTTATTGTGATTATTTAATGCGATAAATAATTTACTGGATATTATTATTTTTAGTTAGTGGTGTTGGTAAGATATTTCTTTCTGTTAAAACAATCGTCTAATATTTTATGTGGAACAAATGTTTTTTCCGTGTCACTATTTTGTCAAAATTAGCTTTTTTTATAAAAGAGTGATATTGTAAACGTTTTGTTTGGAAGAAATTGAATTGAGTATTTTTTTGGTATTCTTCGTGTTTTAAATATTTGAACATAACCTCAACCTGTCTACTTAAGCGCTGCCGGAATCTGACAAGCTTAAAACTTATTATGTTATGTAAGTCAGTTTATATAACCAATTCAGCATTCTATTTGTCTCAAACGAGTAGGCTGATATCTTTTAATTCAGGTATTTTTATTTTATATTATTGTTGTCAGTGAAAGTATTTATAAAATAGTAATTAAAAAGTTAGTCCTTATTTTGCAGGTATGCTTTTAGATGTGAATTACCTATACCTTGTTGGCAGGTCCTGGTTGTACAGTATTACTATATTTCATATATTATGTTAAAGAATAGGCTAAGTCTAGAATATTCTATGTAGGCAGGCATAATGACTCTGATGTACCTAGTAAGTATTGTAGCCTATCAATCTAATTTGGCGAACTTTTCAGTAGGCCTATGCCATACGTTAAAATAGCAGCAAGGGACAACTTTTTTTTTACTTATGCACTTAGTAACAGTCTGATGAACATAATAATGTATATGTACTATTTTTATCCTTACGATCTAACACCTTAAGAATATATATGACGAAAATAAGTGGTAAGGTTAAGTGTGGAGCGAAGCGATGCAAATTTATTGCATCTGAAACCAATCTTGGCCATTTATGTGCACATAAGTTGGTACCCCAGCTTTAAAATGATGAGGTATGGTATATTTCGACCCTCTTTATACAAAATTTTGGCAAAAAATTTACTATATGACCCTCGGCTGATATTTTTGCAGACAACGATCTTGTTTCACATTCTACTGTTAAATGTTGAATACAGCAAAATATACTGTGACTAAAGCTATAAATTAGAACTTCAGGCTATTTTTTTTCTTATTGTATTTCTGTTGGCGTAGGGTCGTATAGTAAATTCGCAACAATATTTTTCATAGTTAAAGTCGCTAGAGGTTAAGAATAAATTGATGCAGAGTAAATAAAAATCTAAAAAGAAATTAAAATTAGTACAGTACGCACATTACCTGTTTACCACCCCTAAACTTTAAGATATTTTTAGCCATTATTTAGGCTGTCATTTTAGGCATCTCCTAAAATCATAGAGCCTAGTTTCTGAATGCTATTTTAATTCGATAAAGAGAATCGTATCTAGTGCTGTGTGTTTTCAGCAGACTACTTAGTTTTCTTTAGTTCTCCCATTGATTTTGTTATCTATATTTTATGTAAAATTAATGCAGAGTTCACAACAAGTATTTTTAATGTATTAGTAGGTTAGGTAAGCTAGCTGTCTTATGTTGTTCATAATAATCTTAGAATTATAAATCAATGTTTT
This sequence comes from Philaenus spumarius, assembly GCA_018207615.1. Classification (NCBI taxonomy): domain Eukaryota; kingdom Metazoa; phylum Arthropoda; class Insecta; order Hemiptera; family Aphrophoridae; genus Philaenus; species Philaenus spumarius. Next base: position 222,614 of record JAGFPH010001010.1, on the reverse strand, counting down.
TAATAGCATGATGACCAATCTTATAAACTATCTGAAAATATAGGCCTACTGCATCTAAGGTTTGTATAACACCAAGAATTTTAAGTGCTTGTACCCTAATGACTTAAGGCTAAAACACATTTGTACTCCAACTTGTTTGTAAAGAAGCTCCTTGAAGGACATTTGACGTACCTACCATATTCAAACTTTAAATTTAAAAAAAAATTTTATGCATTTGTATTATAATATTATATCACAAACTTTTAATAGCAGATTTTTAGTACGGTAATTGAAGAACACAAATACCACTATACAAACAATTTGAAACCACCCAAAGTAAAGAAGGTTTCTACTACCGGTACGTTAAATCTTTTAATGCAAGTGAATTTGTATCATATTGTGTTGAAAATAGATTAGATTATATAATTTACAAATTTATCTGGTTTAAAAACTAGGTACCAGTTAAAATATGAAACATTACGGTATGTTACAAGCTCGTCATTTGGCAATCAAGATCTAACATAGGACTCCGATTCTCCTTATTGCCTACAGTAAGTTTGATATATTCGGAAGCTATAAACAAATGTTTTTTATTTGTCCTGTAAGCAATAAAGCAACAGATATAAGTCAGAAAAGTTACAAATTGTATTATGAAGCAATTGTAACACAAAGATATTATTTATGTGATTCTAATTACAACTAGTAGCCTAATTCGATAGCTGGAATTTGAGATGTAAGATAATGTTTACAAGTTATTAGGTTTTGTTGTATTTATATTTAAAGTGTAAAGTATTTCCATATATCTAATAGAAGGGCCTTGGTACAATGACTTGGAGCTTGCTACCAGGCAAACTGAACAAACTACCAAAATAAAATTGTGAAGCAACAAAAAAATATCTGATTTATGATGTAGCCTATAAGTTCTAGATTTGTAGGCCTGTATGATAAACATAAGGAATGTTGTTTTAATTAGTTTCAGGTACCTGATAACAACTGAACCATCTTTATCAAGATATACCAAAACTTATAATACGCCTATATAAATTAGCTGACTCGTTTCAGGAATCAAATTTATTGAGCATAAACTGTATAAATACCAAGATGGCAAGTCAAATTAATAAAAGCACTACACTTAGTGCAGCTGGAATGAAAATGCCTGTTGTTGGTCTTGGTACTTGGCAAGTAAGTCATATTCTTATTAATTATCTTAAGGCTTGTTACCAAACTGTGTGCCTAGGCGCCATACAAATTGTACAAGGGTGCCACTCGTAATATAAAGTGCAAATAACATATTTAAACTAACTCAACTTGAAGGCATGGTTGCTGTTCATGCAAGTTTGTCTGATTTAATTGTAAATCATTTAATTGTTAGTCTATCATGTTTTGTTTTGGCACAAATAACTTATAATTATATTATTTTATTAGGTGATAAATATAAACTATAATTTAAGTGACAGTTATTGACTAGGTTTTCTTTATTTAAAATACAAATACCATTTGGATGTAAATACCGTATTTATATTTATTTACGGTTTAATTGTTAAATATTAATCTTGAAAATGCCATGGACTTTGTTGCCTAGGTATTAGCACTCAGTCCCCATATGTCACTGTTTGCTCTCATTGGTTTCCTACAGATATCATAACCCAATCATTTTGCACTATTTTGACTCTTCTACTGTTTCCAGACAGTTCTACTACAACATTCCATCCTAGTATCCTAGTATAAAAGTCGCTGTAATGTGGTATGACAGGGTATGTTCTAGTTCAGTTTGTTTAATCACTTTATATATGTGATGTTAGGTCCTGGTGTTATTTTAACAAATTGTGAGTTGATTATTTCTATTGATGTAAGTTAAGTTATAATGGGTGTTTTTTTAGTAGCCTAGGTTTATCCGTTATAGAAGTGATCAAAATAAAATGTTTTTTATCTAAATCTAAATACTCTTATAAAAGTGTGAAATGCCAAGTTCTTAAAAAAGAAGGTGGGAAACATTTCGGTTTTATTTGTACTGAAATTAATAATGAGATACGTCCTCAATAAACAGTTGTTGGCATTCTGATTCTAGCAGGCCCGGTGACTGGATTCTCGGGTCAATGGGCAACTGAGGGGTCCAGGCCCCTTAAATCCCGATATACCACCCTCACTTAATTTAAACCAGAACTGCGCACTTGAAGTTTGTTTTATTACCAAGACTTACCTGATTATCAGCTTTCTCTGCAGAAGAAATGTGCACCGTCATGAATTATCTTTTTATGTACTATAAATTGTACTTACACATTT
>JAGFPH010001010.1:185450-210352 GCA_018207615.1 Philaenus spumarius | reverse complement strand
GGATTCTACTGTATTTAAAAATAGTTTATCATACCTTCTGACCTTAATGCTGTCCTACTCTCTCCAACTTTCTTTTCTTCCTGTTACCACTTCAATCAACTTATCCACAACTGTATTTTAGTCTTATGTTTGTAATGTGTCTTATACTTAAATCTATTGTATATAATGTGTATCTTATGTATGTACTGTGAATCTGTAATGTTCGTATTATTTTGCTTTGCTGATCATGTTTGTTTAACAACAATAGATATTTCTATTCTATACTATTTAAACCAGGAGTCAAATTGATGTTAGAAATTTTGTATTTTTAATTATATATGTTATTGCAATGCTTTAAAATTATTTAAAAAAAATTATATAACTATTTTTACTGCAACATATTAAGGGGCAGTAAGAAAGGCAATATTTATTTTAAAACTAAATGAGATACATAAATGGCTTTTGTATTAGAAGTATGAAATTACTCGAAGTGTTAGCCTCTACAACGACAATCACTGAAGGATAATCTTTTGAAAAAGTAGGGTTAGTAGTTCATTAAAGATCTACAACATTAATAGATATTGTATTGGGTCAGTTGTTTGTAGAGTTATCTCAAATTAAAAGATTTAAAAGCAAAACATAATATGGTTTTTTACAAGGCATTAGTTTAGTAATATGTTATTTATTTTTGATTATGTCAAACCATTTTTAGTGAAATAAACGGTACCAAGAACTGGCACATACTTTCTCACAAAATATATTTAAATTATTAAACAGATTCACTGTGACTTGTAGGGTGGGGTAGGAGAGGTGAGTTTTTATTAAAGTTGGAGATGAACTAATAAATATTATTATTATTATCTAGAGAGAAAACTATTCGATCGATTTCGAACAAATTTGCACCAAACACGTCAATTAGGTCTTTATAGATGCACGAAAAAAGGTTTTGAAAATAATAATATCTGATTTTTTGGGGGTTTTTTGGGACAAAAAGGGGGTTGTTTTTCAAAATATTTCAAAACCTTTTTTCGTGCATCTATACAGGCCTACTTGACATGTCTGGTGCAAATTTGGTTGAAATCGATCGAATAGTTTTCTCTCTAGCTTTGTATACATACAGACAGACATTTTGTAAAAACCACTTTTTTGGACTCAGGAGGTCCCAAAACGGATATTTCCACAAAAATCTCAACATCGATTTTTTTGCGATCACTATAGTATAGTGAGAAAGTAAAATTGTTGATATCACTGAAACGACTGACACCTGTGTAGATACTAAAGAATAGTACATTTATGCAATAGTGCATTTAGTGCATTTAGTTTCCTGTTGGAGGAAACTATCCAAAACTAAAGCCTATAGTCATTTCAGAAATACTTTGAACAGAATTTTAATCAAAATGAAAAAATAATGGAAGTTGGAAGTTAAGAAAATAGTTAGTAAACTATTAATATTACTAGTTGGTAAATTAATTTACTATTTTGTAAATAAAAACTAAAAGCGCCTTTAAAAAATTGCATCTATGATTATACTGTTTACTTACTACATATTTTCTAAAATGTGCATGCTAATCAGTAGTTAGTTATAATTTTGTTTCTTCTAAATAAGATATTTCATGTTAATAAAGTATCTATTTGGATGAGGATTAATTTATTATTAAATATTCAGTTTGTAAGTTAAATGTTAAAACTTTATTAAGAAAATGTCATAGGTCAGCTATTGAGAGACATATACTATCACAGACTTTTTTTTACATGTTTTCATGTTCACATTTTATTTTTTTGAAGTTTTGATGGGTGTTTAACCAGTGTATGTAATAAAATGCACCCAAATAGATTTTTCTCTTATGTTTAAGTTTTCAGTCATTACTTAAGATATCAGTAAGAGATTCAACTTAATCAGATAAGTTGTTTTTTAATTACTTTGTACCAAACAAACATACTAATTAGTTATAAAATTGCAAAAACTATAAACAGAATCAGTAGAGTTGGCCTACTAATTAACTTAGTATGGTACCAATAAATCATTACCACTGTTTCATTTACAACCATGTTATGACTTTCCGGTTAAGATAAACATATATATTAAAAGACCATATTATTTAATTTTATTGCTCTTTCAAAGTCTTACTCCAACTATATTTTAATTATTAGTCTGGTTTCAACAATCAAGTACAGTAATTGCATCATTATTAAACTTTTTTTATTATTGCTTTGAAGATAAAAATGTCTACCTGGCCGAATTCCATAAAAATTTGAAAACTAGTTTATCGTACAAAATTCAAAGATTGTGATTCATATATAACCACACAGTCAATGAATGATCCTTAAACTTATTAATGAAAGATGTAAGTTTACTGAATATAAAATGGACAGATACTAAATTATTTGAGGTAATTTTAAATGGTAAACTGCACTTTCTGTGTTTATATTGAAACTTAATTCAATTGGTTACTGTAGTTGGTTTCTTCGCTACTACTTACTACTTTAAGTAGATTCTTTCCTTTTCCTTTTCCTTTCTTTGATTTGTTAGTTTAGTAATTAAGTTCAGTCCATTGGTTGTTTTTATATAGGCATCCTAGGACATTTACCCTTGTACTGTTTTTGTCGATTAGTAGTTACAGTAGTGTAACTGTTAGCAAGGTGTTTCGATAACCTGTGTTTTGGTTAGCCTGATTTCGGTTAGTTGTGGTTTTGCTGTAATTTAAATGCATTGATTTACAAAATTTCGTTAAGGAAAATCTTTTTTTTAAAGTCAATAATATTTTATACCACCATCCCTCCAGGTAGTCATATTAAAAATTTGTTTTAATTATTTTAAGAACCATAAAACATAAAGTGTAACATTTATGTACATTTTGATCAAACTTAATATAAAATATATTGACAAAATTTAGAATTACAACTCTAAAAAAATTATCTAACCTATGAAAATTCAAAAGTAAAACTATATGAAAATTCTTTTTAAATTAATAAATTCAAACAAAATAACCCTCTAAATTTAACTTAAAACCATTATAAATCATTTGAAAGTTAAAAACTAACCTAGATTATATTATGTAAAGATAATACATGTATTACAATCAAAATTAAAACTAAACATTGATAGAAAACATACTTAAAATCTAAAATTTAACTGACAAAGAATTATTTATTCAACCATAATAACAACTAAAGAAATAAAATATAATAATAAAACAGGTTATGTTTTCCTGTATTTGAATGTAGGTCATATGTTATCGAATTGCATAAAAATACAAATGAGAAAGATATAATTGAATAGGAAAGTAATTATGGAACTATTGAAGAGATTAACTATTCCAGTATGTAGTTAATTGGTTGAACCACTCATATTCATGCTGTGTGCCAACTGACTAAATAAATCTTGCTTCAAAAGGGACTTAAAGTCAGATGCCATTATATACTCCAAGATAGCAGTTAGGCAGATACAGTCGAACCTCTATAAAACGAATTTCAAGGGATAGGAGAAAAATTCGTATTATCGAGGTATTCTTAATAAAGAGGCTCGTTTTATCGAGGTTAATTACTGCCGTTATTCGTCTTATAGAGGTTTCTCCTCGCTCTGACTTTTTGACTTTTTCCCTGCCATTATCATTACACTAAACATATGCCCAACTCTAAAACAAGGGAAAAACACAGCCGGAAGGGTCACACGCCAAACAATGAATGAGGAAGAAAGAGGGGTGGATGGGGATTTCCTGTCGAGACAAGCTTCTGTTTGTTTTGAAAACTACGTACTATGGAGGTTGAGATCATGAGAAATTCGTCTTATAGAGGTCGCGTTCGTCTTGTAGAGGTTTTGTGCTAAGAATATTCGTTTTGTAGAGGTTAATCAGTCCTAGCCCATGTCACAAAAAAAATCGTCTTATGGAGGTTTTTAACCAATTACTACGTTGTATAGAGTGCTTCTAAGCATTGACCTTTACGAAAGTTTCAAAGGGATTTAAAAAAATTCATCTTATCGAGGAAATCGTTTTATCGAGGTTCGCACTAACGAGGTTCGACTGTACTCTGTCTTGGTACACCAGCGTGACTTGGAACCCAGCAGAACAACACACAGAATATCCTTAACTAAAGAATCCGTACAGAATACATATCTTAAAATGATTCCAGGTCACTTATAGAATCAGAACATATAAGAAGCTGCACTGACAATGGTGATACAGTACAATATTCAACGTCTTGAGTATTACAAACAGTTCTGAGTATTATTCGGATTGAGGCCATGTAGATGTTTTGGGAATATAGATTTTTGGTGCAAAAGGATTGAATCAGTAAAATTATTGACCATATAATTTATTGAGCTATAGAGAAGGTATTGATACAAACAATTTTGAAACATATAATACATCTATCTGGTGATACAAAGGTATAACTAAAATCATGCTATAAGGTGTTCTTGAAAATTCATGTGCATATTCTTTCTGAACTGGAAAGTCACAGAAAGGTAGCTTTTTAGGAGCGTGGTCACTGCTATATAAATCTGACAAGACTGTCCACTCGAATTTTCACCCTACAAAGGACAGTGCCTGTAGAAGCTGCTAAATGCGTTAAGAACGGTCGTTGAGAAAGAATAAATCCAAATCAAATCATAACTCGTAGGAATTAATAGGAATATTCCTTGGATTACAAAGGAGTTGCCAGATTTGCATGAACGCTATTTACAAAGTTGTGAGTATGGCTGCACCACCTCTTGCTCTGTTATCTGTAGGAAATACCTTAGATTTGAATAATGAATATCCTTTTAAATGTAAGGGATGGGTTTTATGAAGATGTGTCTCCAGAAGGCAGGCAAACAAGTGAGACGTACTTCATTTTTAAGATCCTCAATATGACTCCATACACTGTTACAATTCCATTGTATCATACTTTCGTACAGGGTGGTATCTAATTATTAAAATTAAATGCATATATGAATCTTAGTTGAAAAGAATATATGTTAGAAGGGATTTAGGTCCTTACTATTAATAATTTCCTTCCCTGTATCAGCAAGAGGTTTTTAAACTTTATTTCCCTCCTTACCACATCCATAGCTCCCACAGCATCTTGGATGTTAAAGGTGGAGTAGGTTGAGGAGAGGATTTGTTCGGAAATCTTGCGAGAAGAGAGCTACAATTTTTGTCTTTACTGCCTTGATTTTATTCTTGTCATCGGATAATTTTTACCCAATTACTGGTGTCCAAGTATTTAACCTTTTTTTGAATTGTATTGTCAATGGTATTGACACAGATTTACCAATTTGTCTCTGAAACAGGTTTTACGAATTATTGAATTATTAGAGAATGGCTGATAATTGAGCCACATGCTACATCAAAACTTTGATGGTCCTGGACAGTACTTTTCAAATAAATTGTGTTTTAGTAGATGCAGCAGCAGCGAAGGATTTTCTTTAAACTTTGGGTTTAGTGATTATGGATCTTTTTGGCATCAGTAAGCAAGACTTTGTTTGCAGCTATTATTTTTATAAATGGCCTTCTCCTTGAACCTTCTACAGTTAAGGCCACTTTACACAGAATGTATTAATACTGCGCCGACTGTCTGAGATGAATCTCATAATGATATCAAATATGGAAGTTTAGAAAGAGTGTTAATATGTAGCCGACGTTAATATGTAGCTGCATATTAATATGGGAGTGCAAAATATCTCGTCTAGCTACACATCGCTCGCGTATCTCGACTCGTGCATACGCACTGAGCTGTTCTCACCACATGGTTCATTCTCGACTCCTGTGTACATCATCTACTTTCTGGTGTGTTGTTGTCTAAGTGAAGTTACAACAAGTTTATTGATTGATGAAGTGAGGAAGCATCCAACGCTTTAAGATTGTACGATAGACAATTACAAAGATAAAAGTGTATAGAAATTGAATTTTGACCGCCTCTTGATTATTCGATGCACCCATTCCGACCTTCTCTCGACTGAATACGACAATAACAACTCGTCATCACTATCTCTTGAATCGGTTTCCATCCAGAGCATAACACTTCTCTGTTAAAACCAGGCTCACACCACGGCACTGTAAAAGCCAGCACTAAACAAATTGAAGTGAACTCAAATACAATCCGCTGTAGTGGGGAAAATACATCATTTTCGTAGCTTTCTGTTTCAACGAGGTATGAAAGATGTTGCTGAGGTATTAATTCACCAAAGATGAATTAATACCTTGACTATGTTCTGTGTGAAGAGGCCTTTAAATGAACGGGCAGGATATCACTTTCACAATTTAAGCGTTTAACATCATTTGTAAATCCATTACTGTTGTGTCCTTTAGGACAACATTGTCCGCATATCTTTGGCATTGTGCAACTAAAACTGACATGTCCTAAACTTTGATAATATTTAAAACATCGACGAGGATTGGGGATATAAGGTGTAATTCCGAGCCAAAGGTATTCTGCTTTAATGTATTCTTGGATGTTAGGTGTTCTGAACAAGGAAGCAGTTGCTACGTTTTTGTTATTCTCTGACAGATTTTGATTCTAATTCTTGATTTATTTCCTCCGGGCTGACATGGAACAGACCTCTGCTTGTTAAGACTCATATAACTCATAGGTGCCTAAAGTTATGTGAGGCTCCACAGATCTTAAATTGACCGTAAAAGGAATTCATCTTCAACAGTGAATTGGCTTTTTTGTCATTCCTTGTCTCCACCAGAAGAGTTCCATTTTGCAGTTTTTGGGTGGAAACTACAGGACCTGCTTTGACATATCTTACCCTTTCTACGAAGTATTAAACATTTAGGAGCAGGTAACTCAAGCTTCTGAATGAATCCTGAATCCCAATGAATTTGAAGCATTTCACCATACAACTGTGCCTTCTTGGAGAGAAACTAGTGTTCTTGGAAAGTTAGAAAACCCAGTGGAATTGTGCCTATTTTCAAAATATATTGTAGCCAATTTTTGTAAATGTGTTATTTAAATGTACTGTATTGTTAAAATAAAACAAACATAAGATAAGATATTCTTTTTAGTATTTTCACCTTTTATTTATAACTTTGACGAATTATACTGATTTTGTCTATCTGTATTAGTACCCAGCACGCCTTAGTACAGACAATTAAAAGTTTTACTATATATTTATCTATTTTTCATTATGGTTTTCACTAAACTAATTATTATTATTTTTAGTTACCATCGACTTCACTTAGACCCGAGTACGTAGAAGAAACGATCAAACAGTCATTGGCAGATCTCCAACTAAGTTATGTAGATTTGTATTTGATTCATCATCCAGTGGGGATGGTTCATGGTGAAGGACTACTTCCGAGGAATCCAGATGGCAAAGTTAAATTGGATTTAAGTACTGATCACAATGCTATATGGAAAGTAAGTTTTTGATCTAACTTCAAGAAAATTTAATTTTGGTCTATCCTTAAATCTTTTTAAACAAAAACTCTAATGTTATTTCAGAAGTTAAATTTTCTGGTCATACAGACAAAAAATTTTATTTTAAAATTGTTATTGATTATAATATACAAATAGTTTTCATACCACTAAATAGCATTGGGAAATTGAGATTTCTTGTAACCTACAAATTATAATGTTGGGAAGTGAACATTTGTTCTTCACACAGCTGTGACAGATCTTGATTTTATTGTTTACCAACATCATTTGTCATTTTGTTTTATTTTGATTTTAAAATGATAAAAAGAAATTTATTTAATAATAATGCAAGATCAAAAGATATAGAACTAAATACAGCAATTATAGCAGGGGCCTACATGGGCTTTGATTTACTCAACTTCAATCTTTACTATGATTTTGTTGGGTTTTTATCAGAAATTTTTCAGAAAACTTACATTTTATTTACAATTTCATACTATTTACCAATATGGCTTCAAACATAACTATGTATGGTGGTATGACATTACTTATAAAATTTATTTTGAAAAATGCCTCTGTTTATTAGTTTTTGAGTACCTTGTTCCAGGTTTAGTCGATAGAGCACTATTAATATTTGAATTAGGCCTATTGGTATTTTGAAATAATTAAAACTTAACACAATGTACAGTGGCACAATATTAGTTGTAATAAGTAAATAAGATTTCAAAAATAATACATGGTTATACTTAAAATTTTGTTAACAAGATAATTTCAAATTTTATTGACGATCTCGGGGAGCGGTTTGCATGTGCTGGCATAAACAAGTTTCAGGTTACGCATCATTTGAACTAATTATAATTTAAGTTTCAGTAATGGAAAGTTCACCGTTTCAATAAATTAGAAAAATGGAGATTAATTTTCTAAGGGTTTGTAGAATTCTGACTGCTTACTTAAATCAGAATAAAGTTTGTTGAAAAACAAGGTCACTGTTCAATACATTTATTAATTCACAGTTCACTAGTGATAGCTTTAAAATATTTGCACTTTGTTTTATATTCATATTCCTTTAAGCAAACATTGGTATATACTTATAGTTTTTCATTACATAGTATTAGAGTAACTTTTCCTTGCGTTTCTAATTCACTGATGCCCAAACACAACTATACAGTTTTAAACCCACGCCAAGACTAACAGAGCGTTGTTTGAATTTAGTGCTTCCTAAGCCTACTTTCTTCTGATTGGCTTTCTTCTAACGGGGTTCACAGATTCCGGTTTTACAAGTAGCTTGGATTTACGCGTTTTAATGATTGCATTTGGTTGAATTTTTCAACTTGGTTCACATTCTCATGTTAAAAATGATTCTAGACATTTAATTTACATATTCTATTGTACTAATTTGATCTTAAACTGGTAAATATTATTTTATTGAAGATTTTTGTTGTTAGCGGAAGCAGTTTTGTGAAGTGTGAACCCTGTTTCACGATTCATGTTTTTGCCGTGTAAACAAATTTGTCTGCTGGGGCTCTGATTTGATATTTTAAAAGATGCAATTGTCAATTTCAAACTAAATATGTCCTTTATTATTGTCTTTCTGAATAAAATTTGGAATTTCTTGGTACTGTGTTATTTTGTTATGTGAGTTATGTGAAAGTGTTTAGTGAATGAAAGTTGGCCTTTTTTGGATTAACATTTGTTTATGGTGTTTGATTTGATATCTTTTAAATTAATCTAATTTACATTCTGGTTATTTATATATATATACATCGCCGTAGGCAGCTTTTACGGGCCCCGGGCAAAACTGCTTCGCCCGGGCCCCTTTCACAATATTTTTTTTTTATAAAGGCGAAAAACCTGGGTAGTTATCATCGCCTTCCCTTTCGCAATAATATTGTTCTAACAATCCCTTGTGGTTCACCTTATAACTTCCGGTCTGCCTATCAGGGTCGAATTGTTGCGCGTAGACGAATGCATTCGAGCAATCGCATTGAGGGTGTTTAACTAATTTAGTTAGGTTGTAGTAGTTGTTGGGTAAATTCTCATTACACTTTTTAGATGGTGGGACCGTCTTTATTTATTCTCTAGTCTGTGCAGGTAGGAAGAAAAAGAACTAAATTGGTGGGGTGTGGGAAAACAAATAATAAGACAAGAAAAGTACAGATAGTGATAGGGCAGGGGTGGAGATGGAGTTGTGCTACGCTATGTTGTATTGACAAGGTTTATTATAGAAGGGTGATGAGTCACAGCTCCTGCCAGCATCGTGGTCAGCATTCCTCAAATCTTAACTTCGCCATCACTTTATATCTAACGTTGCAAAAACTAACGTTATAACATCAGCAGCTTTCTTTTCTTATGTGTAGACTTAGTGATGTTTTCATGGCCCGCTGGGCCCTCCTAAAGCTATCTGATTATGGTCCTGCATATATATAGTTATAAATATTGCTCTATTCTAATTTTTCTACTTGCTGTTTGTCTAAATCGTGTTAGTGACAGATGTTGTACAGATTATATTCTTCTTCTTTTCCAAATAACTGCAAGCTCTTGTGTTTAGTTTTGGGAAAGTATGTATATTCAATATTATTTTTGTTAGGCGATGGAGGCTCAGGTAGATGCTGGACGTGCAAAGGCAATTGGAGTATCTAACTTTAACATAAGACAAATTGAAAATATCCTGAAGTCGGCACGCATTCCCCCAGCAACCAACCAAGTAGAGATGTATCTTTATTATCAACAGAAGGCTTTACAAGAATTTAGTAAGAAGAGTGGTGTGACAATCACTGCGTATGCACCTCTGGGGTCTCCGAATTTGGAAAGCTTTGTTAAGGTCTTAGGAGGAAAAACTGAGGGGTTAGTTGAAAGTTTGTATTTCTTAAATTTAGTTCTCTTTTCTTTGAATTCTATGTTTATAAATAATAATTATATTACCTAAATAGACTTTGGCAAATTAATAACTATTTAAAAAAATCATTATTCCCATCTGCTGCTTACACACTGTCTTGTAAGCTGGGTTCTGTGCATAAATATATTTTTGGCGACTCTTTTGATTATTGCTCACCCTTTACTGGTATCGTTTTGCATATTTCATTTGGGTCACTTTTTCATCCAGCTTTCAAAAACCTTCTCACCTTCAGTTGGTATGTGAGATTATGTTAGAACTTTATAGACTTTTAAGGATACCTAACCTGTGTGTGCATAAACAATAACAGTACAAGAAGATAAACTACACAGATTTAGAAACATATTTTTCTAATTCATGATCATCACTTAGTATTATTTTGTCAAGTCAATAGTATTTATTTAATTAATTTACATTTAAATCGTCGGATTCACTGTTGAAGTAACTCTAGTCAATTTCTAATACATATAACTTAGGGAGAGTTATTTATAACCTAATTACATAATAGAAGTGATGTCGGTTTTTGAAATGAAATATTATACATAATATTATGAACAATTAATTGTTTAGTAAACAAATTCCAAAGATCACAATTACATACTTTTGAAATGGAAGGCAAAAAATAGTTAACTGTACTTTTGATGATATCTCATACAATAATAGGTAAATTTGATATTTCTGATAGTATTTTAGTTTATTTTTAAATTGTTTTTTCTCTGATTAAATAATTTTTGTGAAATGTTTCAACGGTTTCGATGATAAAAATTTAGCTTTTAATATTAAGTTGTAATTTAACCTTGAAGTAGCTATGCTAATTACACAGTAGACATGACAGTAGTTACAAGAACCTATTCATTATATATAGCCTGAAAAAATGTATACTAAGTTTAGGTTGTTTGTTCATGTATACATGTGAAGTACTAAATTCCAGTAGGTACACTTAGTATTTTGTTATTAGGTACTGTTTGAACATTGCTTAAATCAAATTAATAATTTTTCATTTTTCTTGTGGAGGTTAACATATTCTATCAACACAGTAACCACCAAAAATAAAAACAGTAAAAGTTAGAAGACATGTTTTTAAGCCAAATTGCCTTCTTTATTATAAGTTAATGAAGTAAAAATTAATTTTTTTTATTTTAATGGTACCATTGAATATAAAGAACTTTATTCAACAAGTATAAATCCTGCAGCGACCAGGATATAAAAAATAAATAGTTTTTAAATTTAAGTAACAAAAAGTTATTTTGTAATATTAGTTATTATGGAAATGTAAATATTGTTAGGGTAAATTTTCATAACAATGCGACAAAAATCAAATTTAGTTTTTCTGCTCAAAATGAAACTTAATAATTATGGCATACAGAATATAATTAATTATTAATTTGTTGATTGTATCATTAGCATAAAAAGCCTGAACCCATTGGAAGATCCTGAGGTCAAGCGTATTGCAAATGTACATCAGAAAACAACTGCTCAAGTTTTGTTACGTCATCTTCTACAGTTGGGAGTTGCTGTCATACCTAAAAGTATTAATCCATCTAGAATTCAATCAAATTTTGAGGTAAGCAATTGAGGTCTTTTTACCTGAATGAAATTAATGAAATTCACTTAAGTTTGTGGTACAGTGTTTCAAACTTCAGAAAGAGATTGAGAACAGTAAAATAAAGAAAATATTCTCTGTACAAAAACGCTTGCTACTCACGTTATCAGACATTTTATCTTCCTTAAAAAAACTTCCTTACTGTAGAAATTGTTAAGATTTTGAGTCGAAATTTAGTATTAGATTTTTTTACGATACACATTAGACATGCATACCAAAGGGCAAAAATGTACAATATATTTTTAAATTGGCCTTTTTGATATTTTTAATACTTAACATTTAGCTCTAAAACTATACATTTAAGCAAAAAAGTGGATAAGAGATTAAGTATTTTTATTGACAAAGAATGTTTTGCTCTTCAATTACTCTTTCCTTTAGACGAATTTAAAAATTGTTTTGTTTGCAATGAAAAGAGAAACAAAATTAGTGTCTTATACACTTTTCGTAAAAGTTTATGTTTTTTTAGAGATATCTATTAAATATAAAAAATATTAATTAGCCTCTATTTTGAAAATTTATAAGATACAGTTTGGGTTTGGGGTATCCTAGTGAAACGTACCATAAATAATGTTTGTACCAAATTTCAACTCAAAGTCTGAATAATTGCTAAAGTTACCATTAAGTTTTGAAAAAAAAATACCGACAGACAGAGAATGAAGCGTTTTTTGACATTTGTTTACAGAAACTATTTTCTTTATTTTGATGCATGGATCACTTCTCAAAGTTGGCACACTGCCTGGATATTGTTGGACAAGTATGTACTTAATTATTCTTAAAAAAACATTAATGAAGGTTTAACCTTGTAGGTTATATAACAACTATAGATTATGTAAGCCTGGGTTACATAATGTAGACAGTCAGTCAGTGAGAAATTGTTTGAAGAGTGAAGTTCTATTTCATCCTATATTAAAGGGATATCCTTGATATTTTAAGTAGAGTTTAAAATTCAACTTCAGTGTGTTACTCAGCAGATTGTGTTAGTTTAGCTTTTGTGGTACTTTATTTTTACTTTTATTTCTTTTGTGTTTCTTGGATATTTTCAAAATGACAAATTGCAACATATGTTTGAAATCTATCACTGCGAACCATTTAAAGATAAATTGTGTTGATTGTGGACAAATGGTCCATGGTGTTTGTGTAAATCTTGGTACAATAGATGTTGAGAATCTGTCCTCAAAAAATCTAATTTGGCGGTGCAAGTTATGTTCTGCTGTAGGACAAAAGAGTGTGAAGTTAGAAGTACAAAGGGATGCAGATAAGTTAAATCTGCAAGATATTTTCAATGCTATAAATGAAATTAAGGACGGTCAACGAAAATTTGTGAAAGATTTTAATTTTGCAAATGAATCTGTAAGTATTAGGTTAGCAAAAAATACAGATGCTATCAAACAACAAACTATAAAAGTTGATATGTATTTAGAAAAAATAGAAAATTTAACTGAGGAGAATACTATTTTAAAGGAAAAAATCTCGGCACTGGAGAGAAGATTGAAACAATCTGAGCTAAATAGCTGAAGTAATAAAAACATTGTAAGTTCTTTAGTCTTTAATATTAATAACAGCATGATTGGTGCATTTCTTAAGGTTCCTAAAAGACCACAACAAAATAATTGTCAAGTTTATAAGGTGCAAAAACAAAAGATAACTGGGAAATCATGTGCAAATAAATCTGGCTGGTCTAGAAGACACATTGGAAACAATAAGGTTGTTTCTCTTTATGTTAATGTGTCATTATCATTTACTCGACAACAGAGACTGTCTACTTTCGCTAGGAGGACTATGACTAAACATCACTATAAAGTTTGCTAGGTAGATGGGGTATTTTTTTGGAAAACTGAAGGAAGGTGAGCAAATAGTTAGTGCAAATAATGTGCCATGCACATGTGTATAATTTGTAAACATTAGGCTTTAATCATCTAAGTTGTGCATCCTTTTTTTTAATATGAATTTTTATTTTGTTTAATTGTTGTTTAGTTCATGTTAGATTTTATAGAGAACTGTTATGTGGTTCTGTAGGCCTTGCCACAATGCATACAAGTATTAGAATTTTATGAATAAACTCAGACCAAATTAATTATCACGGGAGATCAAACTTAGTGATATAAGCTCTTACAATTTACCAGACGGGGCAAGGCAATCTTAAAGCTTTTTTATGTTATACTAGTAAATTCCCGTGAAAAATCACGATAGATTAATTAGATACACATCAGAAATACAGGTACATCATTTATAAAAAAAACAACACACTTTACCTAGGCCTACCTAACTATCCAGAAGGGTAAATCTGTACTATTATAAAGACTATAAAACTGTATTTGTTGAGATTTTGTGTTTATGTATATTATTATATGTATTTAAAGAAAGATAAAAATATTCTTTTAATTGACTTTTATTTCATATTGATAGATCAAATGATTTATAAGTTATTAATATTATAGGCTATATTATTGATTGAAGTTGTAAACATAACCCCAAAGTATAATCTATGCTAGGTTTTGTTTGCGTATTACAGATGATGGGTGAAATCAGCTGTTGAATTATTTCTTCTTTAAATGTTACTCCACGTACGCTTGTACGTACACTCGCTTTTATAGGAGTTGATGTATTTTAACATTGAATTTACTGTTGTCTAAGACAAATAGGTCCATCTCTTTTTACTAGGTATATCTAAGTTTAAGTAGACAAATATTACAGTATTAAGAGAATAATTAAAATTTTTAATATTTATTGACAAGTCAAAATGTGTTTTAATTTGTTTAATTCTTTATGGACTTTATTATGCGAAAAAGTGATTCAGGAAAAGAAACGCTATGCATAAGGTACATAGCGTAGGTACACTATGCATATAAACCTAGCCTTGTACCAATTTGTTACTTAGGCGACAATCCTCCACATTTCTGTTTTGTATATACATTCACAATTTCTTATATTTAATTTATAAGGTGAAAACTTGTTATATTTATAGGTATTGTAGATTAAATAAAAATTAAGCATCTTCTTTATCATTGGATATAATAAAACAACAATATTGCAAGATAGTAATGAAAACTTAAATCAATAAGTACAAAATTATTTAAATCAAAATTATAAGCCTAGTTATTATAATACCAAAATATGAAGAAATATTAATTTGTGTTATTTTAATAATAATTAACTTTAACCCACAACTAATACAAATAACTTAATGTTATTGTGAAAATAAATCCAAAATGAATGGTACTGTGAGTGTAAATATTTAATATATTAACTTTATTTAAATGCTACACAAGAGTAAACCAGGTAAATTAACTTCTTCAGGTTTAAGTACAGACACAAAATATGCTACATGTTTTTTCTCTGTTTTTAGGTAAATATTTTTAAAATTGTGGAAAGTAGAGTTGATATTAATTTTTATAATACCGTCTTGGGATCGTATTTATGTTTTTTGATTTTCTTAAAGTCGAAAACAGTCTTTCTGCACTGGTGACAGAGAAAACACTTAGTGTTGTTAGTGCAAAAATATCTTCATTAGAGATATTTCTTTGACAAGATACATTCTTTGCGAAGATAGCTTCCCCTGTCTTTCACACGTCCTCTTCCCAAGCATCATTTGAAACAAACTGTTTAGATACTTTCATCTATTTTGACAAGATGATACAATTTTGTAACATCTTTTGTCAATGTAAACATAAAAAACAATCCGAAAAATACATTATTTGTGTAGTAACGTTGGTTCCACTGTAAAACTTATGATTTGTTTTCCAACAGAAAAATGACAACTGCAAAAACTGTGAAAAAGCATATGCCTGCATTTTTAACAATTGCTATTTTTCTCATCACCTACCATAACGAGATATTTATGAAGCGATTTTTGTTTTCTTTATTTCCTATTTTATAATTTATATAGTAGCTCTTGTTTCAATACCTCAAGATCTAAAACAATACAATATTAATTAGTATGTAAAACTGAAGACTTTTCTTGGTCTTTTGCAAAGAAATCCTTTATGTCTTTTCTGGACTAAATAATATATTACAGTTGTTTTGTATAATATTAATGATAATATAGTTTTGTTATGTAAAATGATAGAGCGATACAAGTCAAATAGAACTGAATATAGCAAGGTAATTTGTCTTTATCTTAACCACATCTGATCACTGCCAACTTTGCTTTTTATGCTTCAGGTTTATTGTACTTGAACTGTAGATATTGTCTTTATTCATCTTACTCATGTATATTGTACTCACTTATTGTAGTGTACTAAATTCATTCAGTAGGCTCATTCTAAGCCAAAAAACTGCAAAACAAGTATATTTCTGTAACGTCATAAGAAACTACAAAAATTGAAAGTACTTACCTCGTTTTATGTTTTTAAAGATATTTTAATAAAGCTAAAATGATTTGTGTATTTTAAGTACAAATTTATATCAATACAAATGCCATATCAACAGTTTTATTTGCAATCCTAAATAGTACCTCTACCAAATCGAGGCTCTAGATCTTTATTTGGCTAGCCCCAGGTACAATGTCTGAATTAAGTAATCATAATATTTAGTTAAATGTACATATAATCACATAAAAATATATCATTGAGTTAAAAAAGTGTTGTTGATATTTTAAATTAATTTTGTGTTCACAAATTAAATAATTTAAGCTACGAATGAATTCAATTAATTGATAAATTTGAATTGTTTTTAGGTTTTTGATTTTGAACTAAGTCCAGCAGAGATGTCGGAGTTGAACTCATTAGACAAAGGCAAGGAAGGCCAGCGATTTTTAGGAGGTGTTTTACATGGCATTGAAAGTCATCCTGAATACCCATTTAAAGAATAATTTACAATTAAAAACCAGAATTAACAAACTGCTATGATGTGCCTTAACTTGTTTGCAATACTGAATAACTGTTTATACTCATATTTAAAAATGTGCATTTTATTTGTTAGTTATCTTTGTTTTATTTAATAGTGTACATTATCTTTATGTTTACTAATTAGTTTATTTTGTCTTTCTTAACTTTTATATTCTGTAATTGCAGCAAATATTA
This sequence comes from Philaenus spumarius, assembly GCA_018207615.1. Lineage (NCBI taxonomy): Eukaryota > Metazoa > Arthropoda > Insecta > Hemiptera > Aphrophoridae > Philaenus > Philaenus spumarius. Next base: position 193,515 of record JAGFPH010001010.1, on the reverse strand, counting down.
GTAACTAAGAATAATTTGGCTAAACATTTTCTACCATTGTTAATACTCTTTTTTTAATATATGAGAAATACGAAATAATAAATATTTGTATTGTAATTAAAATGAATATACAATGTTTTTTTTAAATGATAACAATTTTATTCCTGTCACCAAATTTAATTAATTTACAGAGTAATAAAATATTAGTTGTCTTATCGTACTCCTCAATAAAATTGTTTACAATTCTGAAAAACACTTATTTACTTTCTTTTTTTCTGCTGCAAACATAATTATTTACATGGCAATGTCACATGACTTTAAAAAATCTGCAACTAAAATAAAAGTGACATAATTACACACATCTTGGATTTAAACTTACAGACAGGCTTTTTATAGTTTCAACAAAAAAAATTTTAAAAGAAGAAACAGTCTTTTTTTTTAAAAGACAGACTTATCTAAAAAATATATTAAAATATAAATTTGCAATTTGAAGGCAGACCTTTTTTTTATATATGTTAAGAAGTGAAATGAGAGAGATTATTAATTTATATTTTAATTATATTAGAAGTACAATTTTATTGGTAGCCTGCGGTGCAACACGTGATGAAGTCAAATCGCTTAGTTGCATTTTGTAATAAGCCAACAAACGAGCTAGACGAGTAAAACTGAGTGGGGACAGAGATGTTAAATAGAGAGGAATAAATTCGAGACAGGGCTTTTTAGGTGGAACCAGTGTAGGTGTACGTCGGGGCAAGACGAGCTGACGGGAAGAAGCCACGAGGACAAAATAAGGTGAGGGAACATTTCTTGTGAATATTTGGGGAAATTGTTTTAGCATCAAGCTAAGTAGAATCAGTTTTGTTTGTTATACATTGATGCTAAAACAATTTCCCCAAATATTCACAAAAAATGTTCTCTCACCTGGATTTTGTCTTCGTGACTTCTTCCGGTCAGCTCGTCTTGCCCCGACGTACACCTACACTGGTTTCACCCAAAAAGTTCGAATTTATTTTCCGCTATTTAACATCTCTGTCCCCACTCAATAACAAAATAGAAGCTCAAGTAGTGATGGGAACAGTTGAAAGAAAAGAATCGATTCATTCGGTTGTTGCAGAACAATCAATGGTCTGTGGAATCAGTCGTTCAATGAAATCATATGAGTACTTAATTACCAACACACAGATGACAAAGTACCACAAATTTTCTTTTGGATGCTTTACAATCGTAGAATGCATTATTATTATATTATATTATTATTATTATTATAAAGAATAAAGAATGACTAATTATTACATTTGAAGGTTGTACAAGTTTAATTTATGCAGTTAATTTGGTACCAAGAAACATGAATATAATTTTAATATTTATAAACTGTCCAAATTTTAAATAAGAATAAAATGAATTTAAGTTAAATTAGATTAATTTTTTTTAAACTACAATCTTTACACTCTTAAAGAACTTCCACCTTGGCATGCAACTACAAGAATAGTTTGATCTTAGGCATAACTAGACTGAACTATGGTGCAGATTGAAGAACTGGGGTTGATTAAATAACCCCAAGAAACGAAGAATCGAGAAAATTTGTACATATTAATTTACAGAAATGGATTTTAAACAATCTGGAGCTTCTGAAATAACTTTATAATTGTGGCATGAGATGAAGATTTAATGTTATGATTTGATTTTATAGGAGTGTTCTAGCCTCTAAACCTTCCCCTTGATTTCGCCTACGTAATACATTAAAATTTAAATAAACCGTTCTTTTTTATGTGTCTAACATAATTTATGTTTACATAAGAGTATGTAAAAAACTTGTACGATTTAGTAGTGCACATTTTGAATATTCGTGAATGTAAATAATACAAATGGTGTTTTCAATTACAAATAAAAATCAAGCTCAGTCAAATTTGTTTGAAATATAACTCTCACAATTTATTATTTCAATCCTGTAAATTGTATGAATAAAATTTACACTTTTAATTAACCATGCATTATCGTAATTCTTGGTTGTTCAGACACTGTTTTAAATCATGTCATACATTAAGAAAAAAAAATTATTGAAGCAGGGATTTACTCGTAATTTTTCCAGTACCAGAACGATGCCGGAACTGACCAAAAGTGACGGAAAGGGGGTCCGGGTACTCCCTCGGAAAATTTTTGGAATCAATTGTTACTACTAGAACCCTTACTTTATGTAGGGTGAGTTTAAGGGTGCAGATATTATGTTTACTTTTATAAAAAAAAAGTTCACATGTACATATAACATAACTATTTTCATACTTGTATATAGCAAATTTTAGAGACACATATACTATTTTAAGCAAAAACTTTGCAAAATGTCTTTTATATAGTCAATAGCGTATATCCTATTAGGTAAAAGACTGTAAACCTAAACACATTTTATGTACGGTATATCAAGACTTTTCTTATACAAAAACGATTAAACAACAAGCAAGCTTATCACGAGAACACATCACAAACGCTTGTTAGTGAATTATTCTAACGACACTCAAAAGTCATAAAACTAAACAACATCACAATGTCACTTCAAAGCGACCAGCCACTTTTTAGTTTTTAACAGTTCGCGATAGGTAGCATGTACCGGACGCATGCGCTCAAGAGCCCAGATGCACTTGCATGTCGATGAGTTCAGTCAAAGTCAACGCAAGCAGACAACCTGCTAAATTTCCGTGCAGCTGGTGTTCAGGTACCTGCGTTTGAATATTTTCCTCTTTCTGGGCGGCTTTTGACTTTGTATTTGTGACGGCATGGCGTTTGGTAGTGTACAGCCATTGCTTGTATGAATTCCGTGTTGTTAATCGTGAAATAAATGAGTTACTCGATAAGTATTCACTAAATGTGGTCCAAATTATATCATGTTTGGTTTCATTAATATGTTATAACCTTTTTTCATGTTGAAAAAATTATTAATAGTATAAAAGTTTAAGCATCGGTGGTTTTTTTCGGCGGCCTCAACTTTGAATCATCGGTCTCTTATTTGTAATCGTTTGCCGAACATCAAAGGCATGCCAAAAGGGTGTCTGATGCTCCCAAGTTGCCCCATTTCGATTCCGAGTTGAGGAACAATGTGGGAGACTTTACTGTTATGTAGTTGGCTCGCATAGTCACAACGCACTGTAGTGTGGGATTATCTTGAGGTTTTTAGATTGGAGGGTGTAAATTTCTGAACCGAGTGTTGAATGAGTGTGATTGAGGGAGTGGATAGTCCAGTGCAACATTAAAACAAAACGTTAAAAAAAATAATAAAAAGCAGTACCTGAACGGCGTTCCGGCACCAGTAAACCCCTGTATTGAAGACAAAAACATTCGGTTGTCACATCACTAATCTTAAATATTTTCTAGTACAGGTGCTAAGGCCTGAACACCATGTGATATGCATAAAGACACCAAACTGTTTACTCACTTTCTTTATACGGGATTTAATCTACAAAAAAATTGTCCAAGGAGAACTTTTTAAAATCTTGTTTAGATACATATTACAAACAACATGTTAAAATCTTCTCCACCAAAAGTGGTCGGAAATTGGTTTATAAGCAAACTAAGTTGCAAATTAGCAGTTTTTTGCAAATAATATTTCAAATATTTACTTTGGACAAAAAATTACTTCACTTTTGAAAATTACAGAAAATTTCATATAGAAAACCCTATACCAAGATTTCTCTAAAATCAAAAATGTGGAATGTAGAATTATTTGTTTATAGCTCGAAAAATATCACTCAGAGGCAGGCACTCGACTGTATGCGGTGCACAATAAATTTGTTATAACATTTTAACTAAATGACGCAATTTAATGAAACTAATTGCAAATGAAAGAGTAATATTAACAGCTACTATAAATTTATATTTTTCAGTGAAAAAAGTTCTTTGAATATACACAATATGTATGGAAATTGGAGCTTCTCAAATGTTTTGAATGAAACTAATCAAAGTGCTCCCACTGCTTTTGTTTTGCTGATCAAAATTTGAAACTCTCACGATTTATTCTTCAAGTTATGTAAAATACAATTAAATTTGAATGATATTCAGTCTCAAAGTGTCGATATTTTGAGAATATGACGTTTTTCTAATTTTATTCCTACAAGAAGGTGTAAAATCAGTTTAAAGTACAACATATATTTGTTGGTAATTTTGTTGAAGCTTGAGATGTGTACTTCAAAATCCACTAATTATTATACCTCTAAAAATTTAATAAACTTTTTTTTAAGTATAAAACAAAGCAGAAAATTTTCATTTAAAACCACAAAATGTTAGTTTACATATAAACTTAATAAATGTTATTAAAAAATGGTTTTTGGATATCCAACCTAGTTGATGTTGATTGTGAAACTTTAAATGAAGTAAACTGAATAGCAATTTTTTAATACATATATAATTACGTACTCATTTTTGTAAAATATCATGTTTTTTCAATAATTTGAGGTATTATTGAGAGGTACAAAAGTCGTTAAAAATAAATTTTTAATAAACATGAAATTACAGAAAAAAGTTTATTCCGTTTTTATTCTGTAATATAATAAAACAGAAAATAAAAAATTGGTATGTATATAATGATAGAGACAGATAGACAAGAGGAAACGCGGAACGCCTGTATTCCTTGTGGTGAGTGTGTTTCAAAAGAGGATCAAACATCTGCCTGTTGCTCCAAAATCTTTAAGATATGAGACTTCTACCAGCTTGAATGTAAATGTATTGGTCCATGTAACTGCTCCATTGAAAGGAACCAGTGTATCATTTTTAACGGGCATGGATATCCCACAGTTATGCTCTTTAAAACAGTGTTGAGAGTTATTGTGATATTAAATTTTGATTGTTCGACCATTTATTATTTAGATATTTTGTGGGTCTGTACATTTATATTTTTTTTTGAAGTTCAATCATTTTAAATGTTGTATAAAAACTGCATAATTGATCAACAAAAAATGTTAAGTATTTTAAGTTTTTTAGAAAAGGTAATTCAAGTTGTTCTTAGATGTTTCAATTATCTCAGAATGACTAACTTTATCTGTTTATTATAGGGTGAGGTGTCTGTCTTATATAAAACATTCCACACTGGCAAGGGAAATTGTAAATAGTGGAGTTAAGTTATTAAAGACAAAATTTGTTTGTACTTATAGTCCAGTCAAATGGTGCTAGAAGTTTTTTTCACTCGTTCTATATGTTTTTACTTTCCTTACCCTATACTAGGTAAGGTAAGTATTGCGATCGACCCAAAAATTCGATGTCGAGTTTTCATAATATCTTTACGTTTCAAGGCCCCCTGAGTCCAAAAAATGCATTTTTGGCAATTGGTCTGTCTGTGTGTGTGTGTGTCCGGAGTGCACAGGGCAAACGGCTGGACGGATCGAACTGAAATTTACAGGATATCTTCAAACACGTAAACAATTAAACCCATGTAAATTTGAAGCAAATCGGAGGTGGTGTCTTACCGTGGGACCAGTTTTTAGCACATTTTTGGTATTTACTCCAAAACCCCTCTAACGATTTTGAATAAACTTTGCTAACATACTCTACTCAGACCCCCTTAACACGCTATGTACGCTATATACCCTTAAAAATTCGTTGAAAAAAGTTATTACAAAAACGCAAGTTATTTTGTTTGTATCTCCGAAATGGCTGGTCCTATCGACTTGAAAATGGTCTCATTCGATTCAGCGTCCAAAAGAATGTCAAAAAAGATACCCCACTCAACTTTTTCCATTTTTTCAAAAATTGACCTCAAAGACGCCCTTTTTGGGGGCAAAAATGACTTTTTTTAAACTAGCCGTGTTTGGTATCGACCTTGACATTTTTGGGGGTGAGAAATCGATTGAGACCAAAATCAGGTCCGTGGGATTAACCGTTTTGAAGTTAGTACCGCTTTCTTCGAAACGGATACTCCTATTAACTCGAAAATGGTATCATCAATCTCTCGCTCGAAAAATTTGGTAATTGATACAGCATCTATTTTGGTAAGGAAAGTTGTGTGATGTGCACACCAGATGTTTTTTTAAGTCCTGAATATTTTTTGGTTGGAAGGTTTGAACACTAGAGAGCGCTGAAAAAGAGACAAAATTTCCTACTTTGTGGAAAACAAAGTTTTTTTTTGGATTTTCGCTTGTAACTCTAAAACTATGCTTGTTTCTTGCTACGCCAGTTCCTTTACATTATCTCTAATTCTCTATCATAACATCCCAAAGGGCTTCCTTACTTCATCAATCAAAACACTTACCATACTCATAACTGCACTTAAACAAATCACAGTATAAACAAACTGCGGAAGGTTGACGATCTACACAGGAAAAACGTGGTGAGAACTGCTCAGTGTGAGTCAAGATACGCTTACGACGCGTAGCTAGCCGAGGTATTTTGCTTTTCCATATAAATATGCCGCCGACGTCTGCTATGTATGACTCTTATGTGAAGTGACCCATTTGATATAATTGTGAGATACGTCTCAGACGTCTTACAAACACGTTGGCGGAGTATTAATACGTTCTGTGTGTAGAGGCCTTTAGAAAATGAGCTATATTGGTGTTAACCATCACAATCTTTCTTATTTTCATGTTAAAAACGTATATTTATGTTTAACAAAATAAAGACCATGAAAAATGTTATAAATTGGCTAAGATAAAAGTGTATGAAGGTTTCAACTTAACATTTAGTGCTGTCATAATTTTTACTTTCTCACTATACTTATAGTATAGAGAAAGTATAGTGATAAAAAAAATCGATGTGGAGATTTTTGTGGAAGTATCCGTTTTGGGACCCCTGGTTCAAAAAAGTATTTTTTTACAAAATGTCTGTCTGTATGCAGAGAAAACTATTCTATCAATTTCGAACAAATTTGCACCAAACATGCCAATTAGGCCTGTGTAGATGCACGAAAAAAGGTTTTGAAAAACAACCCTCTTTATGGCCAAAAAATCAGTTATTTTTTTTATAAAAAACGGCTTTAACGATTTTGATAAAACTTGGCTTATTTGTAGCCCTTAATGTACCCTACCATATGCAAAAAACTGCATCTTTCTAAAAATTCTCGTTTAGTTAATAATAGTAATTGTTTTTTGGTCAAAAAGGGGGTTGTTTTTCAAAACTTTTTTCGTTATTCTATACAGGCCTAATTGACGTGTTTGATGTAAATTTGTTCGAAATCGATTGAATAGTTTTCTCTCTAGATAATTATATTTATTAGTTAATCTCCTACTATATAATATCACCTCTCCTACAATTATGAAGTCACAGTGAATCTGTTTAATAATTTAAATATGTTTGTGAGAAAGTATGTGCCAGTTCCTGGTACCGTTTATTATTTCTAGTCCTTGTACTTGACCTCATTATAAACTATAATAATGACAAACTTAGCAACGATTTGTACTATTATTTATTTATTTTACTTACTTTTTAAGGAGACAATGTAAATGTTTAGGCGTAAATACTATCTATATTTACTACATTAATAACGGCAAAAATTAAACAATGTGTAACAAAACATTTAAAAATCTCAAAATAAAACATTTAAAATGTATCCAATCCCTACTTCTTGAATCAGGCCTTTCAATAATAAGTTTATTTTTTCCTTTTACAAATACCTGTCATCATGTCAAATTTAAAGTCTACATACAACTCCATGAAGTACTACATATTATTTATGAATGAATAGACCTAGAAAATGTTCACTTTTTGAGCAGTTTATTATAAATTTTTCAAATTGCGTATGTAACTTATGTGGTGGCCTCATCTATGTTCTAATGGCCTGGATTAGAATTAGACCAATTATTGTTTTAAAAAATTTAGCTGTAGTACTTACGGAAATAGAGGAGGCAAATTCAGGTTTTAGCAACTTTTTCAGTATAATAAATATAAATATTAATACAATCTAAACATTTTTTTTTATATCGATAAAACCACTGCATACACAAAAGTACCATCAAATATTTATTTGTTTGGAGTTCCAAATTTGGTAAAATATTTTTTTTAAATTCTGTCTGGCAGATTCAGCTTCTTCAAGAAGTGATCCAATAAGGGTTCTGTTTCTCCTTTATTGTAAATCAAAGAAAAAGTATTTTGTTTAAATTGCTATGACATA
>JAGFPH010001010.1:173780-185050 GCA_018207615.1 Philaenus spumarius | reverse complement strand
CAAAATTAATTTGTGAGATAAATATTTTTTGACTATGTTGTTTCTATTTCGAGAGAATTTTCAACACTAATATATTCAGTAAAATAGTCTTCTTGTGTGAATGGAAAAATGGAGTTGTCATTTGATTCACTTTCCACTTCTTTTAGGATGTACAAATCAACTTCAGAATTGTGTATCTTATGGTAGCGGATCAAATGAGTCCTGGTGTCCTGCTTTCGTACAAAAGTTTTACCACACATTGTACAACTGAATGGTCGTTTACCTACAAACAAATTCATCTATGCTAATGAATAAATTCATGCTACAGTTGATACTTCTATTATTTAATAATAATATACTAATTTACTGTTTTGTATATATTTATTTTGTCCACTTTAAACATTGTATTTAAAATTTACAGATTAGCAAGCAAACTAAAATACTGTAGAACTTTTTAAAAATATATACACTTCTTTTTAAATTGTGCACCTTTGTTTAAATATCTGAAAATTTCATAAAGAAATGAGTTTATCACTAGTATTAAGAATTTAACAATATGTATTCAAACAGAACTTTTTATAACCTGAAAATTGGCAGTTGAAACTAAATTTTATATAAGGCAGACTATATTTTAATTTAAACTAGTGAAAAGATGGAACACTTTTTCAAGACTTCACTTGTTCGACACGCTACTTGATCCCGATGCTACGACTTTTTAACTATCAAAATCGATTTTCCCGTATCCAAAAACATATAAAACATTACCTCACTGAATTTTCAAAATTTTGATCCAAAAACGTGACTCAGATGCGCTACGACTTTTAACTGTCAAAATCGGTTTTGCCATACACAAAAACGTGACCTCTACGCGCTACGACTTTTTAACTCTCAAAATCCTTTTTTTTTACCCAAAAACATATAAAACGATATCCCACACTGTATTTTCATAATTGTTACCCATATTTTCAAAATGTTTACCCAAAAATGTGGACCAAAGATTATGGTACCACCAGAAGTTTTCTACGACGTATGTAACTGCTTATTGTGTTTACAGGAAAACAGACACACACAAAATTATCGCATGATTTCAATACTTTGGCATTCTAATGCAAGCCGAAGTAATATAAATATTTTAACCAGAAAAATGACAATGTGGTATATCCATAGAACTATATAATATGAAACACTGAGTCAAGCGGTGCTAAATAGCAGAAAACAAGCCGGCTGCATTCGGTCCCCCCACCACTAGTCAGTATAAAGACAACTTCGTCGAAACGGCTTTAATGGTTTCTCTGTATTATCTTACGTTGTGTAGTAGTTTGTGAGTTATTTTAGTTTATTTTCCGATACAAATTTAAGATTCTACATTTTTTCAAAAATTTGCCAAAAATAGTAATTCTATTCCAATCCAAAAGTGTTCCATGATTTTTCCATATAAAAAGGTCCAAAGAAATCAAATATGGAATTAAAAAATTGATTGATGTAAAATTGTAAAAGTTATTAGCTCAAGAAATAAAAAAAATGTTCAGTAACTTAGGGAAAAAGTTCAACTTTAGGCCTACATAAAAAGTAGTACAAATTTGTTGTGATTATTTTCAAAATGTACAAAAGTTTTGTAATTTAGTTCTCAATACAATTGTATAAAAATATAGGCCTATCAATGTCAAATTTATTATTTTTAAAACACCAGTTTTAACACAATTTCTTATTTTTATGTTCCTACTACATGACTGCTAACAAAACCAGGCCTAGTTTGAATAGTAATTTAATAACATATCATTTGCCCAAAAATGAAATATTATTATAACAAAGTATATGTATCATGAGCTTGTACACATTTCCAAGGAAGTTTATTTCAAAATCACTCTCTAAATAGTGCATCTAGTAATGATAGCCATGAAATTAAGCTAATTAAATTACTAGGAAATTTATTTTTTTAAACTGTGTTTTGCTCACGCAAGAGAAAAAAATATTATGATGAACAAATCAAAGCCAGGTATACGCCAAAAGCTCAACAAAATTGTACTTTTTCAAAATGTGTAACAATTTACATAGGTGTACTGCAACTATTGTAATATGGTTGTAACTTATACGAACACCCGTTAAAAATATTGTTATGGAAAAAATACAATTGTATTTAATTAAAAAATGTAAATCCTTTTTTCCATAATGATTTATATGGCTCTGTGCCGATGGGAGTACTGACTAGTGGTGGGGGAAGCAGTGCGGCGGACGGCTCGCTCCGCATTGCATTGACTCAGCGTTCCATATTATATAGTTCTATGTGTATATTACATGAAATTTTAATTACACATACTAAGTATTTTTGTAATGTATATAAATTAGAATTCAATAAATAAAAGTAACAATAATTAGCTTTAACAGCTGTCATGTTCGAATTAACGCCAGAAATAAGAAAAGAGGTTCTTAACACCCTAAATTAAAAAATGCATAATTAGGTTTAGGAATTGCAAAAAAGATAGGATGAAATTAACAATGTTTTAAAAGTGATAGTGAACAAAAAACAAATTACAAGAAGGGGTAAGTGTGGGGGAGGGGGATAGAAATGCAAACCAGAACCGCTCAGTATATTAGAACAAAAATCCCGAGTTATCTTTCGTCTCCGTCTTACTGCTGAAGAAAGTTGATGTTTGTCTGATGTACTATGAAAAAGTCGACATGAATTCACAAAATCGTTTAAGTGTGCGGGGTGTTCAAAGTGTTGTATAAACATAACTTATAAATTCTTTGATTTTTTCTGGCTATTGGGAAAATTCTTTTTTTTTTCACTAAGGATTTTGTTCAAAAGAGACTTACAAGACAGTAAACCAGATTTTTAGAAACAATTGTACATTCTTGAAATTTGGTATTATGTCCTTTGACTATCAAAACAGGCAAAAATTTGTAATTCCCTCATCAGTTGCTTTGGCTCATTTTTATGAAAAATAAAATTGGTATTATGCATCCAAAAATGTTAAAAAATGCCAAACATTTTGAGATTTTCAGGTGATCAATTTTATACCGTAGTACTTTATACAATGATCAGCATATTTGTCTCAAGTTTTTGTGTATGCAAATCATTATAGTATTGTATGTTTTCTATAGGTGACTCAATCAACAAAGTAAACTGACAGTTACAAATTGAGCCAGATAGTAGCAAGTTTACTATATATTAATATTAACTGTTACAAATTCAGTAAAAATCTTACAGCAATAATAAACAAAGATCATTTTTTAGTTTTCCGTCCTGACCTAATGCACCAACTATTGAATTGACTGTATGATATGAATGCATTACTCTCTGTCAACAGATTGTCTGCATTATTTATTTCAATTGTGATCATGATTCAGTCCACTGCTGTTTTTGTGTATGTGTTCTATGAGTGATTTGTATTGTTTTTATTGCGATAGGCTAGGTTACTAAATACACGTTTACAATACATACAGTATAGTATTTAGTTTTTTTTGCTTTAACTACAATACAAACATGGCAGAAAAAAGGTATTAACAGTGGAAGAGAAAAGTTTTGATAACTAAGACACTGGATGTGGGAGAATCGGCAAAGAAGATAGTGCCAGAAATGTAAGTGGGAAAGAGCGCGGAAGAAATTACAATTTAAAATTTTATTAGATACAGTGTAAAGAAGAAACTTGACACATTTAAAACAATAAATAACAAATTACAAATGATTATAGTGTGGTAAGTACGAATTACTAATAATTAATTTAAAGACAGGTACGATAGCCGTTAGGCTTACCTCATAGCTTACAACTAATTCGGACTACGATTTATGGCCGTGTTTGATACCTGGATTTTTCGGAATCACTTGGCACCAGATTAGGAATGACAGGTTGTACTGTATATGAAACAAATAATTTTTTGTACAATCAAAGTTAACGAAGTTATGCATTTTTAAAGTACAAAAAGTATAAGTTGTAAAATTCTCAAGAAATTTTTTTTTTTTTTTTGTAAATTAATAAACATTAATAATAGGTGTAGAAAAATTGATTAAGTAAAAGTTGTGGTTTGTGAAATAAAGATTGTTTTAGTGTTTTTTTCTCCAGTATACATTTTTTTTAAAATTTAATTTGTATATCACATTATTAACAGATAAAAGTAAGGATCTCAAGTATAACCTCAAGTTATTTTTATTTATGGCATGGATGTAGGCTACACATAGATTATTACCATACATTAAACTATTAATTTTCATATTTGCCTTACAGAAATAAAAATTTAAAAAATAATATAAAAACAACATTTTATTAAATTTATAATATAAATTAAAAAGGGTAACTGCATTTCTGTTTTTATAATTATAATTTAAACGTGCAATATTACAGTATCTTTCAAGTACACTATCTATTTAACTATTGAATTGTATTTAACTATGCAAGTTTACACTATTTTAACCCTTCAACGTGTTTTGCCGTACGTGATACGCCGGGATTTCCTTCCCATCGGCGCGTTTTCCTATCGCGCCCTATTTATACAAACTCTTGCTAAAGTTTTTATTACTCTGGTAATATACATGCTATCAATTTAATTTTTTTACCAAAATTTTAAGAAATAAATAAACTACAATAAACACACAGTAATGTATACCACCCCAATGCTTTTTTTCATAATACTTGTTGTTTTGAATGGTAACCCTTGAAGTACCATAAATAACTCAAATTTTGAAAAGTATTAAAAAAATATTATTCGAAAAATTTAGTTTTGTGCGTTTATTTATTTTTTAATAATTTAGTTAAAAACGAATGTTGCTGGACCTATAGAACCAGAGTAATGAAACTTTTTTAGCAAAGTATAGCAAAATTAAGGCCCATGTCCCGCGTTGAAGGGTTAACATAGGTTGTAAACTCATATGAATCACTGAACTGTGGTGTATCAGGAAAGATTGGTGGAATACAAATTTTTAAATATGTAAAATGAGTTTACCCACGTAGATAAGAAAAAGAAATGCTATGGACCACAACTTTTTACCATGTTTACCAGCGAAAGTTATCTATCAAAATTTCCAGACTGCAAATTTCCCTGAGATATTAATACAATATGAACACACAGAACACTACTTTTTAATCCTTCTGAAAATAATCATAAAATATAAGACGTAATATTATTGAATTTGCCATGAATATTTAATTGAATTCACACAATAGTGCATGATTTAGTACCAAAGCTGCATGTAAAACTGTATTTTATATAATAACTATGGCTTAAGGAATGTATCTTACCTGAATGAACAGCTTGATGCATATACAATGAATCCATTCTTTTAAAAGCCAGATGACAATGGTTACAACTGTATGGCCGTTCATCTGTATGTACAACTTCGTGTTGCTGTAATGTCCTCTTTGTTCTAAAACCTTTGCCACATTTATCACAAACGTAAGGAAATTCTCCTCTATGGATGAGGATATGAGTCCTGTAGCCTTGAACTTTAGCAAAAGTCATTCCGCATACTTCACAATCAAACGGTTTCTTATTGCCTGTATGTTTTGACAGATGATACTTGTAGCTCAACTTTGAAACAATCTTTTTATTGCAAGTATCGCATTCATAAATATCTAAATCCATTTGGTTTCTGTTATTGACCGACTTTTCTCTAAGATTATCTTCGGATTCCTCTTTGATATCATGATTCTGTCTATGACGATTCAGCGTGGAAGATTTTTTAAACGCTTTACCGCATATTTCGCACATGAATAATCTTTCGGAAGGGTGAGACAGATAATGTTGTTGCAACAATGATTTGGTCGCAAAAGTTTTATCACATTTGCTACATTTGTAGACTTTTTCCCTATCTTTATGAGTTTCTAAATGAACCCGCAATTCAGCGACAGAACCTAGTCTTCTACCGCACACAAGGCAAGGGTAACCTTGAATTTGAATCCCAAAATGTACCTGAATATGATTTTGAAGATTTCGTTTCATACTGTAGGCTTTACCACAGATCCAACAAAGGTGGGGTTTACTTCCATCGCTAGTATCATCAGGGACAACATCGTGATTTTCCAAGTGACGCTGTAATGAAAAGGCAAATAAAAATGATTTTCCACAAATATCACACATATGTTTTTTATGATTATTTCTCCTATGATTATCAAGCATATGCTTGTGTTTAAATCCTAATTTACATTCTCCACAAACGTACAACTTGTTTCCACTCGGGTGTTTACGCTGAACATGAAGTTTTAAAGCTTGTAACAATGAAAATACCATCGGACACTTTGGGCAAGCATACTGCCCTTTGTTAGCACCAACTTTATGTTTGGCATACTTATGTAAAATCAGACCAGTCAGTGTTTCAAATATTTGAAAACAAAGCGTGCATGTATGCTTTTCTGAACTTTCAACAATTATTTCATTTTCATTTGAATCTCCACGAAGCTTTTCAATCTCGTTTAAAATAATCACGTCTTCTAAATCTTCAGCATTTTCTCTGAAATCAGAAATTAAAACTTGATTTAAATATTGTCAAACTATTGAAAACTTTTTATTTTCAACTTTCTTTACATGAAATACAAAATTTGGCTAATATTAGCCATAGCAACCAACCGATTAGCTAAAAAAATAGTGACGGTAATATCGATTGAAAATAATCTGTTATTCAGTTACAGTAAATTCAGTCATTTATTACTCTCAACTGTGGCATATAGTTGCTAAGTAAAAATCTCATTTAGAACAAAATCACATTCTGCAAAACTTCAAATGAACAACCGCTGAATCAACTGATAAAATAATTGATATACAAATTAATATTCGCTAAATGATGGTCCTAAGTGAAGTTTGAACTCAATTGTTAAGTTCAGTGATAACAGCTAATTTAAATACTGTATTGTAACATTTTAAAGCAATTAAAAGCCTATACTAACTTAAGATTTAATAAATAATTTCTAGTTCTGGAATAACTCATGTAAATAGTTTAAGGTAATTATATAGTTTGAATAATGATACAAAATAAATGCAATCAAATAATATTTGGTAAAAAAGGAAAGTTGAAAAACAAGAGTGAAGTTGTAATATATACAGGGTGATTCAGAACAATGTCTCGGTAGCTCATTCTATAGCTAAAAGTAAGTAAAAAAAGTTCATATAAACATAGGCTCCAAAACACTTTGTTTCCCAGATATCCGCCATTTTGATTTTTTTACAAAACAATTCATATCTAGAGAAATGTTTGAGTTCAAAGTTGGCAAGAAGTTTAACCTAACAATGACCAATCTCAAGAAAAATAAGCGATTATATCCAATCATGCGTTTCAAAATTGCGACTATTTGAAAATTTCAAACCTAAATTACTCAAAAACCGGAAATTTTAACAAAATATGTCGACACCTTTTTTGTAACCCTTTAGATTCCCTAACGGATGGTGCAACTGTTAGGACAATGTAAGATCTCCAACTTCCCAAAGTACAATAATAATATAGAATAGGACCATAAGTAAATTTTAATTCGAGAGAGCATTTTTATTTTTTGAATTCAATTTAATTTATATTACAAATGTTTTTTAGAAAGAGAGCTTAATAATTAGAAGCATTTTAACGTAAAGGAAATAGACTAAAGGGGCAGACAATTTTAAAGTCAATTTCAATAATAACTTAAATAAAAATAAAAGCAAGACAAAATTAAAATCAATTATTATATTAAATTTAAATGTAGGGTTTGAGAAAATGGACAGTCTATGTACTAACGCCAAGACGCGGAAATTATACGAGTTTTAAGACGCAGTTAGAAAAGCAACGTCCACCAGTCTAGACGAGATAAGAAGCGAACACCTGCAAGCCAATTCCTGGAGAAATGGTCTACGTGCAATTCCACATGCAAGATCCACAGGGAATTCTTTGGTAAGCAACCAACGAATCTGACGAAATTGAACATCTGTGTGTCGTCAGACGTTTCTGATTGGTGGAGAGAAAATAGACGCCGGCTGGATGTAGTGGTGGGATAGAACGCTAACAGACTTGCCAACAAGAGACCAAGCAGTGAACATCGCTTGAAGTGTTACGCGTTGCGCACTAACAGTTTAATCATGTAACATTTATTGTTAATCTACAAGTACAAAGTAGTTTTTGAATTTTTATGAGAATTAATAATTCTCATCGTCAAATGGTGTGTAAAATTGGTGTGTATTGCGATCGCTTAACTAATGTACAGTAAATCGGACACGACAATGAAATAGGCTACAAAAGTTTTGCGCTTGCGAGTGGGGTTTTCTTTTTTAAAATTAATAAGTTTGTGGTCTGCTTTTCGTAAGTACAGTGCACTTAAAATTCTTTTTTATAAATCACCAGCTCTCTTTAAAATTTATAATCTATAATTTGTATCATATTTGTATGTATTTGAATTTATTTTTCTTTGCTGTATATATGATATTAATAAATGTCAAAGGTCATTTCTAAATCGTCTGCTTTGTTTGGCCTAATCTGATCCTCTTCACCATTTTTCATTCAGGTCATTGAATTCACAACCCGAGATAGAAAAATTAATAGAGTCTTGCAAATCAACTGCATCAAATCAAATCAAATTTATATATTTTATTTTTTTTTTAAGCTGAGCAACTACCAAAATGGCGCCCCACCTTGGACTGGTTTTTACAAGTATTGTTGGGCTTGTATTGTTAGTCAAGTTGTATTAGCAAGCCCAAGTTGGAGATCTTACAACAATCGGATGAAGGTTAATAACTAAGTTAAAGATAATAACAGCATATGTACATACAATATTGTTGTGTTTTCTGTGTTTGTATATAATGCCGGGTTGAACAAACCAATTATTGCACATAACTTACCTATGTTATGACACTTTTCATGAAATAGTTTTGATACGAGATTACTGGAAAGTCTGAGCGGAATAGGGAAAGAGATGGGATTGAGAGGGGTGAGATGTTAGAGGTGAGGTTTACTGTTTAGGAACAAATGATTCACTGTCTACTGGTACGAAACTGTCTTATACCCAATCATCTGGCTGTAAGGCTGCACAGGTATTTGTGCAATATTTTCCGGGTAAAATGGTTAAAACCAATCTTGCAAACGCGAGCTTATAACGTTCCTGAATGTCATTACTCCTGAAAGGGTTAAAGGTGTTTGGAGACAGAACACTATTTTCTATCCACTAGGTAACAATTTGGATTCAAATTCAGATTTAATCCAATTTGTATGACCAAAACTTAACAACTTATATATTGTTGTTAGTTGGATTTTTCACTCTAAATATAAAGTACAGTTCGAGCAAACTAGGAGTGTGTTTGGCCTAATAGGCGTGTCATCCGTTCTACTTCTCCTTAAATCTACCTTAGCGGTACAACCAATTCCACAAAAAAACTAGGTCCACAAATAAAATTTTAACTAATAAAAATGGACAACGTCTTGCATTCTTATAACTTTATCTACTTGCTTACAACATTTATATAAAAAAGTATTTCACCTTTTAAAGAAAATTATGCAAAATATCTACAAATAATTAACGTTTTGTTTCATAAAAAAATTATAAAATGTTATAAATGTGATCCAAAATTTTTTTTAGAAAATAAAACTGATGACAACAAATGTTCAAAGTGAGAATTATTGTTATTTTTAGGCAAAAAGATAACTTTTTGCGATAAAGGTGTTGATAATTAGTGGAATTTAGTTTTTTTTTTGGAAAAATTTTCTGTACATGACTCTTTTTTGGTCAGGAGGAAGGTAATTCCTGTAATTAATACATTGTGCTTGTTTGACATTAATTTGGTGAATCCTTTCTGCTCCGTAGGTCCACTATAATGACTACGTAATACTATCTTGTTTTAATCATACTGTATTTAAAGTTTTAGGTTTTGTATTCTTTTAATATTGTATTGTTAGTTGCCAGGTTGGTGAAAGTTAGTAAATATACATATAAAATTTTTATGGGAAAAGTAAATAGGATGACGTAAGGGGAAGGGTATCTCAGGAAATACTTCCCGCCTTCCTGCTCTCTTTATTTATTGATTCCAAGAAAGCATTCTCCTCATAATTTTTAACACATGCGCAAAAGATTTGTCAACCCGCATTAAGATTGTCACAAAAAACCTTAATGCTCTATAAAGTATCGACTTCAAAACATTAAAATAAATTAAAAAATGTTTAGAAACGAATTCAGATATTGATTTTTATTATCATGAATAATAATGGTAAAATTTTAAGTAATTGTAATTACTTCATTTGACAACCGTTTCCAATAAATAAAAATCGCTGATGAAAATACATTAGGCTTATTACAGATGGGCACAGTTACTTTTGTTGCTATTTTAACGTTTGATACTTTTGTAAAAAAAATTAACAAAAAACTAAAATAAACTAACCCGAATTTGAAAAAAATTTCTGAATATTTTCATTTATTTTAACATATAGGATCCCGATCCTTATTGCACGATAAGGTTTTTTGTGACACCTGTATACATTTATAAATAAAGCAACTAATTTTGACACGTCCTGTTCACTAAGAAAAATGTGATTATCACTTTTATTTAGCCTTACTTTACAGTGACAAACTAGGGTGTAAAGTGAAGAACAAAGGTCTATTTTTGTTTATTGAGGTTGTACTGATGGCATTGGACACAACAAAGCGTGGGGACCCCTCTTGGACATATGCCCAGAGTGTTGGATCTGTAATAATGTTTGTTTCTAAAAATGTTAATCTGTTTAAATCATGAATAAAAAGATTAAAAACCTAATGAAAAAACAAAAGTTAGAGTTTTTAACTACTTTGTAGTATTTTTAAAAATTAAATTAAAACACTTTTTTAATTTTATACACTCTTCGCACCTATAAACAGGAGAAACTCGAAGTTGTAAAATAAAAACACTTACATAACTATTGCATCAGTGAATTCTTGTCCACTTAAAACTTCATGTTCTTCATTTTCTAAAATCTCTTCTTCTAGTTCTTCAGTCTAAAACATACAAAAATTTTATAAGTTTTTATTTTTATTCAAACTTTTCATCTATAAATTACAAGCATTTAAAAAATAAAAACAAGATTGCCACACAAAATGTTTAAATTAAGTACATTACATCCTTGCTTAGAAGCCTTTAGAAAAAACTGTATAATTCAACATAGTTCAGGAAATTGTGGACTAAGGCGAGGTTAAGAGCATTTGCCGTGCCTACGTGTGATACGAGTTCAGTTTGAGCGTTCACCTCCTCCTCGCTTTCCTCCAAGCCGATCAACGCTGTGTAGAACTGACACTAGCAGATGTCCCTGCACTTAATTTACGCCTTAACAAGTCAGACCTTATTGTTATATAAGCACAATCTTACCAAAAATTCGAATT
>JAGFPH010001010.1:145940-165913 GCA_018207615.1 Philaenus spumarius | reverse complement strand
ACAAATTATTAAGTTGTATTATTCAATTAGTTCTGTAGTTTTTATCATTTCTTTTATCAACTTGTTATTATTTTGTATATAACAAGTTGCTATTGTAAAAATGATTATAACATTATAGAATAGTTTTAAAATTAAAGAGAATGTTTTTAAAGTATGTAATCAAATTGTTTGGAGTAGATCAGAAATGAGCAAACTATATTTTCTTCAACATCTGTACTTAATGCCAGTTAGACTAATGAAAAACTCTGGAGGTTTAAGAACGTCATACCGCTTCTTATAGGCAGAAAACATGGAAAAAATACTATTGTTTTACACAATTCTGTGATCTAAATTTCAGAAGTTTAAGATAATTTTAAATTGTATTTTTGAGAGTGCCATGATTAAACATAGGACAAAGACAATTATAAGGATAGTATTACCTTGGATTTCTACCTCAAAATAAGGTTCTTCGACATATTCAATTTCTTCTTCTTTTATGTATGCCACTAATTCTTCCTTAATATATTTAGCATCTTTGTCATTCAAATCCATATCGTCTTTGAATTGAACTAAAATTAAAGAAATTTAAAAAATAAGTTGATTTCAATTGATTTATTAATAAAACTATGCACAAAATAAAAATATATTGTATAAATGTAATTATGGTAAATTCTAAAAAATTTGGTCGCATGAGGCGGGAGATTGTAATAAAATCTGGATTAAACAAAAATAACATTAATATACACAAATATTTATTTAAAAACGTTAAGAATGGATCAAGCAGTAAATAAATTAGGAATTCATAGTTATTGGTTGCATTACTGGACTGGTTATTTTTTACTATATTTAACTTATTTTTATATTTATATGTATTGAGTTAAAAACGTATGAGGACACACTTGAGCTACTGCTCGCATAGTTTTTTCAATTGGCTTAAATGTCCCAAAGTGTTATGTATTATGTGTTATTTGTGAATGTGATGTGTATATGTTCTCATCTAACCAATTGACGTGCATCAATGAATTCAAGAAATAAAATACAAAAATAGGTTTGATAATGCCTCATAAAGAGGCAAAATGGCTTAACCTATAAGAAAATTTAAAAAATGATTGTGAGCTATAAGTATAAAAATAAGTTAAATATAGTAAATTAGGAAACTTAAAATTGCTATGAAACAAACTATAGTAAATTCTCTGTTAACCTGAAAGCAGGTGTCTTCATCACTTTGCACTTTTTGATGCCTGATTAGATCACCATTTTTCTAATTTTTTGTGGGGGGATTTTTTTAAGTCACTCACCGTACTTGTTTTTACACCAATCTCACTTGCTACCTTTTTAGCAGTCTCTCCTGCATCCAATCGCTTAACTGCGCAAAGGTTTTCCTTGATTGAAAAGACAGTTTTTTTTTGTTTTTCAGCCATTTGATAGATAGGAAAATTGTATGTACAATAACTAATCCTACGCCTTACTAAAATACACTCTTAAATAAAAACTACACCGAACTGGTAAACCAAGCACTTAAAGACACAGCTAAGCATGTCGCAAAATAAATCGAACAAACTGCCAAACAACAGAACTGACTCCTAGTTTCGGAGAGGGTGAAGCGGTGGGATGGGTAGGCGCATTTTTTGAAGTTCAGTGACCTTTCCCGTACTCTCCCTACCACTCGCTTTCTACGCATTTGCGGAAACAACACCCTACTGCCCAACACAAAATCATCATTTGCTACTATCTGGTTGAAAATATTCATAATAATGGTGTATTGATTTTAGTGATTAATGGTTCGCAATAACGACTTTAGCGTTTTGGACTGCTCTTAGTAGACTGCGATGACGACCTTCAGCACTTAGAGAGATAATAAAATCCTTTTAAACACTAGTGATATGATTTAAACACCAATGTCTACAGACACATTTTGCCAAATCCTGCCATTCTTTTATTCTTTTAATTTTGTTTAATCCTTATCATAACTCTTTTCGGCTTAATCAGATCAGTTCATAAAAGCCACAATACACGATTACCTTTGCACAGATATTTACTGAGCAGATTATGTACACTAACAAAACTGCAATAACAAATTGATCACAATTCAGGCAATGATAACCACCTAGGTTTTTCGCCTTTAAAAACAAAAAAAAAAAAAAAAAAACAAATTGATCAAAAACACTACACACTATTGACAGCCAGCGACATCCGTTACCCAGTCCTTTGTCTAAAATGAATCTAAGAGATGGTTAACTTTAAAGATCACCCTCTAGCTTTTAAGATCAAATTATGGAAACCTGTTTGATTTGATCAGACTTATCAAACGACATTACACTATGCAAACACTTTAACAATTTACATTAGTTTTCGTTTTTAAACAGAAAAAAAATTTACATTAATAATGCAGAGGAAATATTTCAGAAAAATGTTTTAGTTCTATTGTTGTCATTAAGTATATTTTGTTAATTAAAATTCCTAGTGTTGGTTTTAATCATAAGAAGAGATTTTGACGAAATAAAAAACACAAAGAGTTTACATAAATGGATGTCTACATCAAAACAAATAACTTGTAACAGTAGCACGTTTGTTTAGTGTAAATAAAATAAATCTACAATCACAAAATCAAATAATAGACAGTTAGGACTTCATCCATCCTTCATTTCAACAAAAGCACTTAATATTCTGAACATACAGTTCACAAGAACTTAGTTTTCTTTGTAACACGCACAGTACACTTAATGCAGAATATCTAGAAGTTTGGCAGCCATTACAATTTAAAAAAAGTCAGCTAATGTGCATGTCTGCGCCAGAGAGGATGAGTAACGGAGGTGTACACATGATGTATACATGATGACTCACAAAAATTAGTCTAGTCAACTCGTAGTCGCCATGAACCAAGTGTGTAGGGGTAGGCTTTGATTTGCGGTGTTTTGTGTCAGTAAAATAAAGTATATTTTTGAATAGTTTTAGCTTAATTTAACATTTTTTATTATTATATATTGTTTTAGTGTGTGGTCACCCAGCCCAGCTCATGTTTTTAATTGTCTAGTACTCAATCTAT
This sequence comes from Philaenus spumarius, assembly GCA_018207615.1. NCBI lineage: Eukaryota > Metazoa > Arthropoda > Insecta > Hemiptera > Aphrophoridae > Philaenus > Philaenus spumarius. Next base: position 162,888 of record JAGFPH010001010.1, on the reverse strand, counting down.
AGGTCCAAATTCGCTTGACACTAACAGGGGTGAGCAATACAACTCACTTTTGAACGCTATCCTGTGATGTAGATCAAACTTGTAGATATTCTGCGCTAACTATAACAATGTTAAAACTTTACAAATTTGATAAGATTTATTTTCAGAAATAAATTGGGTATAATTTGATAAAACTATATATTCACCAAGTTAAAGAAATATGTTATGGGGCTGGAACAAGCTTTGGCACTGTGGCTAACACATCCTATTATGTTCACACATATTACTAACGATAGCACTAAGTATCGATAAATTACCTGTTTTAGTATCTTCATTGCCAGGATCAGGATAGATTTCATTAGCGATACAAACATTTAATGTTTCTTCATCAACTAAAGATGGCACTGCTGTTTCTTTTAAACGTTCTCTTTTATCATTAACAAAGTCTTCGTCCGAAAAATGTGCTGAACAAATGTATGTACTTGCCAAATCGTAGATTACTGGCTTCTGAACAAATCTAATCCATTGATAAAATCTGCAAACAGAAAATTTTCTTTCATAGTATGATCAACATTTTTTAAGTAAAAAATGATAGATACATTCATATTCAAAGTTCAATATATTTTTAATCTGAAGCGAATCTCATGCAACCATTATCTTCAAACTTTCTTCTGAATTTAAATTGAAAAGCATAACGGCTTTATCAATTAAATGATACAAACACGAAAAGAGTGAACTAATGGGTAGTACCATATCTACTACATGTAGTCCTATAACCTCAAAACAAAAACATCTTGACAAATTTGGATTATATTAAGAGTATATTTTTCTATGAAAATATATTCATTCTACAAGTGAAATGTAATATACAAAAAGATCACTCTTTGCATTATGAAATATATACGTATATATTTAAGATCTTATATTTAAATATAAATCTAAAGCTTACAACAATGAAAATCTAACATAAAACAATAACTACTTTTACTGATGATGCAATGGCAAGAGCGATGGGAGCCACTTCAAGGAGGTGGGCAAATAGCCTAACTCCCAACATAGTGAGCTGGTTGAACAGAAAGCACGGTAAAGTGGGATATAATATAATATCCCACTTCAGTTGCTAAAAATGTAAGTTAGGCAGTATTGTTTCCTAAGCGACGATATGCAATTTTCTGAATGCGTATAAAATAGAGAAAACATTGTTTTTGTATTCTTATTATTAATAATAATAGCCATTGCAGTGAAATATCTTATTGAATAAATTAAACAATGTAAAAGCAGACTAATAAATTGAATAAATAATTTAAAAGGCAGACAGATAGTTTAAATAAATAATTGAAAACAATTTGAATAATGTAGGAATTAATGCAATTGACATTGTTTTATAAATCAAAATACACAGCGTAACACACCGGAAACAAACAACATCGAATGTTCTGGAAAAATACTCGACAGGGTGCATAGAAGTTTCTGGAAAAGCACTTGTCAGGGCGCATTGAACGTTCTAGAACAAAAATTGGAAGATGAGATGTTTTGCGCACACGTGGGAGGAAAGGTGAGCAGCGTCAGTCCTTAAGCAGACTCGGAACGAGCTAGACATGAATTCGTTCGGTGAACGAATTAACTTTGTTGTGTGAAGTAAAGTTAGTTTCATGTATGGGAAATACGTGAAGTATATTAAAATTAAACAGTAAGCATAATTCAATTATCGACGTGATCACGAAAGTGAAATATTTCCAACAGTTTTATGTGTTTGACGGAGTTTGGTTGAAGTGGTACAGAATAGGGTTAAAGAGAGAAACTCAAAAATACATCGTGAAGTCGCCCTGTGTCGTGCAAATCTGAAAAAACTTAAATGTGTAAAGTTACATCAGTGAACGTTAGGAAGAAGTTTGTGTTATAAACAGTGATATTCTACTACAGATATTCTATTACAAGTATAAATGTTTAATATTTTTATTTTGAAAATGTTGTCTGCTTTTTCTTTTTCTTATTTTTTATAATTAATATCCTTAAATTTGTAAAGGTTCAATAAGTGAAACATTTTTTTTTTTATCAAAAAATTGATGTGTTAATAATTTTGTTTATTATTAACATGTCTCCATTTATCATGTCTCATTAAATCATCAAAGTCAATCATCATGTGAGTTGAATTTCATTGACATCCGCAATTCAATTTCCTGTAGTACTTGTGCAGTAATCAAATACATGTAAATCTAAATTGAATAGAAAAGGTGAATATTTTAAAGTATTGTGCAATCGTCTGTAAGCACATGGTTATGTGTTTATTGGCGGAGAAAAGAATCAGGTGATGTGACGTCACTGCTCATATGGTTTGATTTCCTACTGCTGGCTGTAGAGCTGGTGTTTTACATGTCATTCACCGAAATTGGAAAATAAGACATATAATAAAATAAGACACTGCATGTGCACTGGAGGTTTGTTTACAAGTTGTAGAGTTTAAGGTTATAAATTTGAAATAACTTTATTTTAAGGTTTTTAATTAAATTAAATTCACATTTAATAAGTAATAATGAATAATTAATCATTAAAAGCACATTCTACATAATTTTCAACAATTAATTTTTTTAAATTTTAACTTAGACATTTTTGCCAAGCCGGTAGCAAATATTTTTTTCAGTTCAACTTAAATTTTATTTTTGTAACCTTTTAAGTTACATAGGTTAGGTTTAAGTACAGAAACATAAAATTTATTTCTCCATGATTTAAATTTTGATCTGTATCTTTACTTCTTTTTTTAAATAATCGTAAGAAATAAAAATAGCCAAGTTGTAATATAGGGGATGTGAGTTTCAGGGTAATTATAATTAAATTGAAAGTCATTTCGTAAGGGTGTTGCTAAAGTAAAGTTTGGACAAAATTAGGCTAAAATAGTTAATTTCAAAGGTTTAATAAACATATAATTTCATAGGGAGAATACAGACAGTTCAACTTTTATGAAGAATGAACCATGTTTTAACAATGATAATTGACATAAAGAATTGTAAAATCAGAAATAATAAAATCACGCATAGATGGCCTATGACGACATAATATTTAGCCTCAAGACGGGTACAAGTTACTAAATTACAAATGTAATGTCGCCTCGATACAAAGTACAGGTGAAGTGATTGGTTATAATAAATCAAACTTAGTTGTTACGCAGATACACGGTAGAACCTGATTGGTCAATAACCAAGGCTGATACAAAGTGAGATAGTGGGAGAAAGGACGCCGTCGGCACTCTGGATTCCAGCTTCGATGAAGTAACATCTCTGTTGAGCGATGCTCACATAAAAAGTGAGATTCACTGTAAATAAGGTACCGTATGTGAAGTCACCAAAATGTAGTGAAAGTGAAGTAATAAACTTTATCAGTAAAATAAAGTTTGAATAGTGAAAATCGGCGTGGTAGAATTTAAATTACAAAAGTTAGAACGTTTTTTGTGAACGGCGAGCAAATGGCGCGCACTTTTAACCGTTGTACTAAAAGACAATAAAATGGACAAAGTTACTGAATGACTATAAAGTGCACTGAACAGGTTTTTATTAATTTTTATATTTTTTTTAAGTGCACATAAAAGAAACCGTAAATAGTAGCCTAAATCTTAATTGGTCTGCATTCTAATTTCTATTCATGTATTATTCTATATTCAAAAATTATTCTTTGTGAGTGTATAAGGTTGAATGTGAGAGTTACAACATTGTATAACATGCTTTTTGTAAATATCGTTGCATTTCATTGGTGTATGTGTTTGTTAGAAATGGGAGAGTAAACAGGTAATGTCAGTCATCCTGTCTTGTTAATTTGATTCCTATCCCTTCCATTCATGGTAATCGAACTCAAATTTAGCTTCAGTGTAGATTTAAGGTTAAATATAAAATTCACAATGTGTTGTAATATATCACAGATGATTGCCGCAGTTGACAGATTCATACAGTTTTCAAGATAATATATCATGGTAGATGTGAAGTCGTCTCTAGCTTCCCAGTAGTACACAGTCTGTACTACTGCAGTCTGTACTGCAAAGTCTGTGAATGCAGTACACAGAAACATTGTATCTGTAGATGTGGAATGAAGACTTAAGCTAAAGCTGATCAATAAAAACAGTACTGCTGTCGGCTACATGATATTTCTATTTGGAGGTTATGTTTGATTGTTTTGAATTGGTTTTTGTTAAAGTAAAGCAAGTAGAGTTTATTAATAAAATATAGAAGGTACTACAAATGAAAATACCAATGATACAAGTATTTATTTCATATAATTTTTTTTTTACAATTTGACTTATTTTTTTAAATTTCCAAATTTATTTTTTATTATTCATAAATTATTTTATTTTTTGTAATAGCTACGTTACAAAGTTCGCTTTGGTTTCTTGCGTTAATATACAAATTAAATTATGAAAAATGTGTATAAACAATTGAATATATACTAGTATAGCAAACATAGGCTTTGCACGGAATCAATTCTTAATTTTGTGCTGAGGATATGAAGCTGAAAAATAGATGTGATATTATTTGCTCTACCAATATTTTATGTAGTAATTTTTATATTTTGTCAAATTAAGTTATAAAACTATCTGCTTTTGGATTACTTGGGTAGTTTGGAGAAGTTTTATACTTAAAAAAAGGAATAAAGTTTTATTTCATTGTATTAGTAATATTTCTTATAAATGGTAACTTTAAATGAATATTCAGTGACAGTAGCAATTAAAAAATTTTAACGTTTAATCAAACTCACCAATTTTCGTAAACACAAAATCTTATATTATTTTAAATATCCTTTAATTATATACTTCTTTGCAAACTAATTATATTTAATACTCACATTTGCTTCTTACGAGGAAAATTAAAGAAAGTGATTTCTGGAGTTTCCGATGTTCTGGTACATCCTGAGACAGCACAAGTCTTTAATGTTTGCATTTTCACGCTGTAAAAATAAAAAATTTTGATAAAGATTAACTTTCAAATACTTTATTGACTTTTTGAATGATCAAACACTGCAATTTTAAGTCAATTTTCAAAAGCTATACTAATTATAGATAAAATATATTAAACTAGTTGACCCGGCAATGCTTCGCTATTGCTTGATTTGATTTATCCCATTTTATTATTTTGACTTAAGTAATCGAATTGTAGTGGTTTTTATATCATTTTAATATCTTTGATTAGAGTGACCATATTCTCAACATAATCCTGGTACTAGTAAAATAGAATAGGAGCCTTTTAGCCTTACCGTAGTCTTTTTCTAATACCTATTTTGTCCTTTATTTTGTATATTATTTTGTAAATAATTTTATATAAAAATTATTTAGAAAATATGTTTTGATATTAACTTATTTACATTTATATGTGTCCTAGTTACAAATTTTATAAGATATTAGTTTTTTATAGTTTTTATTGTGTCTTGAATTGGTTAATAACTATAACAAGATATTGTTATAACACATTTTTTTATTAATCTCGGCTATATCGAACAGAACTTGAACATAACAATGTTCTAAAACTATTGCTGAATAGTTATTTACATATGACTATTGTCTAGAGTATAAACATATGATGCAATAAACATATGATATCTACAATATTCTTCCCCCCTTAAATTCAAAAGTCCAATGGAAACAAAATTAGGATACACAGAAGAAAATAAGAACTTTACATAACACAGTCTTTAAACCGTTCAGGTTGTTTCCTCATTCTCTCCGAACGTCTTGGGTTTTGGTCGGGATTGATCTCTTGAGGTGGTACAACTGGATGTGGTAGTAATGGAACGTCTTCATTTATAGTTTGAGGAAGTCGTGGAACATCAAAACACTGTGTAGGGCCAAAAGTAACACACTTCTTATTTTTCTTGCTGACTAGTGTTGAGTAGAGTTGGTTAATATGTCTTTATATTATTCTTCCACTGTCCAAAAAGTATCAAATAGTGTAGTTTGCCAATTTTCTTGTATACTTCACTAAACTCCCAAATGTTTTTGTTATTTTTGAAGAATCTAACGTGTACTCTCTCCTTTACATTCAAGCTTCTTGTATACTTGATGTGACTACTTGAAGGTTTCAGGTTGTTTGAGAAGATAGCATTCAAGCGAATTCTGAATTTTCTATTTAAATAAAGTTCTGCAGGTGATTTTTCACACGCAAGAGGGGTAGCTCGATATCGAAACAATTTCTTTCTTAATTTGTCTTTAATTGGAATGTGTTCATTAGAGGTAGCTAGAAGTTTGTGTTCTCTCTGCCAAACCGTTTGTTGCAGGATGATCAGGAGCAATGAATTTAAAAAAAATTCCACTGTTTTTGCAATACGTTTGAAATTCATCACTTTTGAAAATAGCAGCACTGTCTGATACCTTTTGTCTTGGATAACCATGAAAAGCAAAAATATCTTCTAGTGGATTGATGGTCTTGAAGGAATCAGGAGTTACTTTTGATAGTCTTACTTCCGCCCACTTTGATTTTGCATTAATGCAGATTAAGAAGTAGATATTGTCAACTGGACCTGCGTAATCAATGTGCACTCTGCCCCAATTACTTTCAGTCGTCTCCCAAAAGTGAACTTGTTTTGGAGGGTTGGACTTTGTTAAAGCACATTGTTCACAGCTTCGAACAATTCGTTCAATATCGGTGTCTATGCCAGGCCAGTACACATACCGTCGTGACAATTGCTTCATTTTTGTCATTTCTAAATGTGTTTCATGTAGTTCTGCAAGTATTTTTGATCTTAGACTGCTTAGAATGAATATTCTCTACCCTCTAAAAATTATTCCATGTATGAGGGTGAATTCAGATTCTTCTCCTTTACTTTGGAGTTGTTTGACAATTTTTCTCATTTCTTGATCTTTTTGCGTCTCAGTCTTGATAGTTGAAAAGGTTATTTCTTCATTTGAAATATTTTGTCGAAATACTTCATCTCCGATCAAGTATTCATCTCGAATAAGTATCTCGGTTCACTTCATCTCCCATCAGTTGGTCAGTAGGAAATTTTAATACCTGGCACACTACCTACTTTTTCTTCAAAGACATAAAAGACGTGAAAATGTTTTTTAAATGTCATCTGGAGATTTGCTAGATTGAACATTTGAAATTGAACTGGAAGTTTTCATTTGAACATATACTTGTTTCAATTCAATGTTTAATTCTCTTATCCATTTTCTACAGTTTTTTAAACTAACTAAACTAGTTAATTCATCATTTATTATTGAAGTACTCCAGATATTAATTTAGTTTGGATTGTCATAACCTTTATTCTGGTGTGATAGGCTGTGAAAAATCCAGACGACATACCTACTCATACTAAATTTGATTGTAACACTAAAAAACTACTTAGATTGCTAAGATGAAATGTTGCATTTATTTAACAAAGGCATTAATAAACAACTTACATTTTTTTAATTTTTAAAAAGGTAGCTTTTTTGAAAATCACATTTTGAAAAATAGATTTTTTTGGGGGAAAATGGAGATTTTACAAAACTACTTGTGCTACATATCAAATTAAAGCTTATTAAAAATTCCTTAATTTGGCACAAATTTCATGTCTCTATCTCAATTAGGAGCTGAGAAAATCCAATTTAAAGCTATTGACGTTTACCTAAATTAGCGTTTATTTCCAAACTTTGTAATTTTATATCTCAAAATATACTTGACAGAAAATTTGAAATTTTGGAAATAACCTTATTTTATGGACTAGAATAAGTGTACAAAATTTGATCAAGTTCTGAAGAGGTCAGGTTGTAAGCTGTGTTGATCTGATATGGACCCAACTGAAATTAGCTTTAATATTAATTTAATACAGTTAATTATTGTATTTACCTAGGCTACATTTTATTATATTTGTTTTGCTTATGTAGACTACTTATAAGAATATTTTACTTTAGGAATGAAATGCAAGTCACTCACCTTGACTATCAAATCATCAGGCAATAATTATAATGTTCTTCTACAAAGTGGCAACTGCATATAACTACTATAATTTAAACCATCATTTTCCTAACTGTAGATTATGCAGTTTATCTGTAAAAAATAAATCATTACTGAAATTAACTCGTCTTACACAGGCCCGGTCTGGCTAGAATGGGGGCCCCTGAGGATTTATCGCCTCGTAGGCCCCCCTTACCCTCCAGTGGATCAAAAAATGTAATATATATTATTCGTAAGAATGCTGATAAGAGTGATTTGCAGGAGTATATTTTTAAACATTTTTCGAAGTTTTAAAATCAAAAAATCCTCTTAAGCCTCAGTTGAGCTATTGGTTTGAGTAACGTAGGTTGTATTTTGATGGACTTTATTTCAAAATTAGAAATTGACGGAGTGAGTGATCACAGATTTATTTATTACCCATGCTAAAACAAGGAAAACCCAATAGTAATAAAAGAGAGCACGAAAATTTGGATGAAGTTATATCTAATTATCTTGGAGATAATTGACCTAAAATTTGAAATTCCCTGCTACATGAGACTCAAGATGCCAAGATAGAGTATTTGGTAATTATAAGCTCCAGTATCTGAATATACAATACAGTATATATATATATTTATGGACTAATAGATATGTATGCATGTGCAATATATGATCAGTGGTTTCAAAGCAACAGACTTCTTCTAGATTATTAAAAAACAAATTGCACTGGTTTTACCTCTTATAGGAAGTTTAATCGCTCATGATCAGTGTTCCTAGGTCGTGAAGAAATTTTGAAACGGATATCACTAAGTTCTTGGGTCTTGTGGCTGACCAAAGTCTCACTTGGCGACCATATATTGACCATGTTTGTAGAAAACTAAACACAGGCCTTTTTATATTAAGAAGATTGAGTAGAATTTGTTAAAGAAGCAAGTGCCTCATGGTTTACTACTTACATTTCTATCCACATATCTTATATGGAGTAGTTGTGTGAGGAGGACAATCAACTGCTTCTAACAGTTTTTAACTCAAAAAAAAGCAATGAGGATTTTTCTTAATTTGAAAAGAACTAGCTCATGTAAGGAATTTTTTAGAATTAATCACATACTTACTTTCACTTCAATATATTTGCTGGAAACTGTTTTATTGATTTTTCAGAAAGTTTTGTTCCTCAGAAAAAATAGAGAAATCCACGGTTATAATACTAGAGCAAGAGGGACTCTGGTGCATCTTAGGATGGCTGTGAGGGATCCTTTATTGAATGCTGGAATATTTTTTAATAATATGCCTGACTACATTCAAACGGAAAATTTAAACAAAAATTGCAGGAGTACCTTATTTGTAAAGGGTTCTACTCTGTATCTGAGTTTTTGATGTGTAGGTGAGGCACTTAAGTTGTGATCTAAAAATTAATTAATTTAAAGCTGTTGATGTAAAATTATATTTGTTCATAAAACTATTAATGAAATGTTTAATTTCAAGAACTTGTATAAACGTGTCCTTTTATTGTTTTGAGTTGTACATTGTGTTACATAATTCAACATCGCTGGTGAGGTCAATGAATGTATACTGTATACATAAATAAATAAATGAAACAAAATCTTGATAAAGGGGTAGTTTTGATTTTGATAAATGTACTTTTGAATTCTCTAAACTTCTAAACAAGCCTGAATTCTCTTCATCAAGAATGTGCACCTATAACTGATCCCGTCAGGTACGTCTTATAATCTAAGACACTATAGCATAATTAATTAAATAATTTTAGTCTTGAAAATGCCAATTCATCTATAACCACATTTTTATCAAGGTTTACAAATAAATCTCGTTCAACTGCTATTAACATCAATGGTGATAGCAGCTCTTAGATAGAGAAGATCTCAAATGATTTCTAACAATTTTTAATTTAGAGAAAACTCTTTCACATCTAACCTAGGTACAAGGTAGTGTCAGTACAAATTGCACAGTCTTTTTAAAAGCACAAACTAAACAAGTAGAACAACTCTTTCCCTGATAGCGACTGTGAAATCTACTTATACAGTAGAACTTCGATTATTTGAGGTAATTGGGCTGGGCAGACCTCGGATAACCAAAAACTTGGATGATACGGTATTCCGTGAGAAAACCATTGAAATGCGAGTTCTCGCATCATTTATATCGTTATAGGATGATTTGAAGCCATACTTACTTCAAATTCCATTTTATTTGGTTTTAAATAATACAGTTTTAAATAAACAACAAAGGTTTGAGCTACTGTAATAAAAACCACAAAAATAATGCCTCTGAAGTTTTTTCATGCCCGCTTTTTTTCATTGATTGTCTAGCCTCTTCTTTATTAGCAAAAATGAGCTATTGCAGTGTCCCTTATGGTAAGACCTGAGGTCAGGAGTAGCAATTGAGCACCGATCATGGTCTGAAGAAACGCTTTCGGTGTCATTAAAAATCATATATATATATATATGTGTTCGCACTTTAGCGGCCGCATTATAAGTCCGATTTGGTCCAAATTTGGTACACATTGCGACGGACTGAGATGTAGCCTCAGCCGCGCAATGCAATATTTTTCCAATAAAACTGCTAAAAAATCACTAAGTCCCTAAGACCTAAGAAAGTGAATTAAATAACATTTTAACAAAATTTGATATATAATAGAAAAAGGGGTAATGTAAAATAACTAAAGCCAAAAATGGGTAAATATTATGAAGTAATAGAAATTTGTTCAGTAAATAAAATTATGTATTATATAATAATAAGTGTAAAGGTAAAAGAGAGATAGATAGGTTAAAAAATATGATAAATAGGGCGTTAACTAAAATGAACAAAAATTAAAACATCCAAAAGGACTGTAACTTTGTAAATAATAGGCCGATCGCGAAACGGGAAACGACAATGTGCGTACAACAACGAGTAGAACAGTAAACCAAGAAGAAAATAGTCGGAAAATCGGGAAAGCCAAACAGAAAAGTTAATAAGAGTCCCAAATGCGAACGCGGTGGCAGAAAAACACCACTCGAGTTTGTGTAAGTTCAGGAAGACTAGCTGAGTACGCAGACGGTTTCAGAAATAAAATCGGAGGGCTAGAACTGTAGTTATGGAAATTTAGTAAAAATTAGGCGAAATAAATCTCGACAAAAGTGGACTTGTAGTTTTAGGAAAACTTACTTGTCCGAAGTTGAATGTCAAGGTAGTGCGATAGACACGCCCACTATACAGGTCTACGAACCCTGAGGCGATAATTAATAACTAAATTAATAGAAAAAGATTAAGGAAATTGATAAATTAAACTACTGAGTGGTAGAGAATTTTATCAGGAACTTGGGAAAATTAGCTAAAAAATTCTATTATGAAAGGAGCCCGCGCGAAACGCTAAAAACCAAGGTCCAAGTAGTGATAATAAGTATTCAACATTGGCTAACTTGGGGAAGTGGAAATAGGAGCTGGTCGAAAGTCGATGTATAGCTCGTCAGTCTAAGAAAGTACTCCGAGAAAGAATCCACGTTTCTCGTCATTAAAATTTAGAATAATTAGTCTAATCTTCGTAAAACATTCTTTAATAATATAATATATAGTTTTCAAGCATATACTAAAATAAAGTATTTAATTACAACGCTACGTGAACTTAAATCAATCGTTTATACCAATTTAAACGCCGACATAGCATAATAAAGTGATGCTATAGAACTTCAAGACCTTCAAGAGATAAATTCAAATTGTGGGAGATCCAGGATAAACAGCGGCTAGGGCTGTTTGGATAAACAACGGCTAGAGTTGTTTGGATAGACAGTGGGTAGTACTGTCTGGATAACAGCGGCTAGTGCTGTTTTCGACTACAATCCAGGAGTCAAGACAATTCATAGGACACCACCAGTCGCAGGGATCCGCACGACAGCGAGAACTTCAGCAGCATTTCCAAAACAAATCACCTAGTAGGATTTCGCCGTAAGCTACGCAAGGTAGAGTTGGCGGCACCTTTTTAATATTTCATACTTTACAGCATTGACAGCTAGGGTTTTTGTTTAAAATATCATTGGGATAAACATAGGAATTTATAGACACTTTTTTAAATATAAAAGAAATATCTATCTCTCTACAAAGCCTAAAATTGTCTCAACAAAAAGTTTCATATTGTAAAAGGATTGTATATATAGAAGGAATAACTGATTTTGATTTGATATATTATTTTGTATGTTTTGAAGTTTTAAAGAAAGATAGAACCAGTAAATTTTATTTTCATTTTTCTAAAAATTTCTTTTATTAAGCGCTTACCTATAATCACCAGATATAATTTAAGCAGTGTTAGAATAAGCGTCCAGGATATCAATTATAGTAAAGGTCATCGTTCTCCGAAAGGCACAAATCCCGAGATAAGAGTCAAAACTCCAAACACTAACTCAAAATATATAAATTATAGTGCGTGGCTGTCAGTAGAAGGGGCTTAAAAGAGTGGGCGGCCGTTGCAACATGTTGGTTGTCTACATCGCTCAGACAAGTTCCTTAGCCAAAAAAATCCAACAACCAGAAAGTACGTTTTTTGACCGAAACTAACAAACTATTTTTTGAGATTTTTCCTACGAAAATTTACTTTTTTTAGAGTTTTTTCTAAAAATATAAATGTAGGATGCTATTTTGCACATTTTGTTTTTATACGCGACCTTCAAATACCTTGTTTGGTTCCCTCAAAATCGATCAAAACGTAAAATACCATAAAAGTACCCGGTTCAAATCCACATGGTGGATTTTACCATTGGGGCATTTTCTCATCCAAGGCTGACGGATTAGTTTTTAAGCTGTGAGTGAAGCGAAGCTCATAACCCGAGGCCACAAGATCGAGGTGCAAACTCTCAAAGCGAGTTTTTCCACTGCGAGTGCAACTAAAGAGCGCGTTAGTCGAAGCTGGAGGCTTAGGCACAAACCAATTCTACTAATATATTTCTTACACATAAACAAATTTCGTACACGCAGAGAGCTATTCAGCACAGTCGTGAGTAGACCCATTTCCCAAATTGTTGGTTGAAATCCTAAAACATAGGCCTATAAACTTAATTTTGTAAATTTTCACAACTCACGTCAGTGGTTCAGCTGCATGGTCAAATTATTTGAATACCGCCAAGGTACCCACTTTTTAATTTCCGATTTATCTCGTCTCCAACACAGTCACTTCCCCAACACCTAAATCACTTGCCACTTTTCTTATTGAATCACCTACATCTAATCAATTAATTGCTTCCCATTTTTTATTTAAAAAAGCTTTCGCTTTTCACTCATAGTGACATTCTCACATTTTAACTCCGACACCGACTAAAAACAAAAGAACAAAATACAGTAGCAGGGAGAAGAAACGACCCGTGGGAAAGGATGGCGAGTTCTAAATACGTGCCGCTAGGTGGGGAGTGTAAACAGGCCCAGACCGCTTCGTCATTCAATATACTACCCTTCCGCAAAAGGTCACCATACTATTGCGTTGGGTAAGGAGTGGAAATGTTTTCAAGATATACAAAGCTAATGAAGGTTGATTTTAAGTTCAACAAAGCTATTACTGATCGAGATTTTCTGCACCACATTTGTAGGTAAGTTTGTTTTATTGAGGAATCGATGTTTTGAAGTTGAACGTTGAAGTGGAGAAAAACACCAACCAATTAAGATACTAAATGTCGTTGCCAGCTATCTCAATCAGTGTTACCACTTACAATTAAACTAAACTGAAATTAACCCACTCGTGTTACAATTATTGGTTGAGGCCCCTAACTATTTCTTTTTTTCTTAAAACGTAAGGTACTAAGGATTTTTAAAATAATTTCCGCACAAAATAAGCGTATTAGTACTTTTTTACATTTGAATTTTGATTTAGAACATATAATAAAGTTAAAAGATTCTTAAAAACTAATATTAACTTTTGTGATAGTCAAAAACTATTTTTATAGGCCTAATCAAACAAAAAATAAAGGATCAATTACTAATTAGCAATTAGTACTTGTATACAGGGGCGGATACAGGATTTCATTTTGGGAGGGGTCATAAGAAGTCGAAAACAACAATACCGGGTTTGGGGAATTAAAAAATATGTATAAACTCTATGGAATAGCTTTTTAGTGCATTTCTAGGCGATAAATATTTTCTTGAAAGAGCAAGAGTTTCTTGCAGATTAAAGAAGAAAATAAACCATAATTACAGGGGTGCAGAAAATGTTTTAGCATACAAAATTTCCCCAGAACACACTTTTTTTCACCAAAAATTTCCCCAAAATTGATCGCTATTCGCTACAGATGCGCCAGACATTAACAAACTGTGTTTATCTCTTTCAACATATTTATTGACCTTATGTTTTAATAATTTTTATTATATTCAATATAAATTCCAATATAAATCTTCAAAAAAATGATAGTAGCATTATTTTTACTTATTTAACTACGGTGAAATTAAATATCTACAGTGAAATATCTTCAGATGTTCCCAAAAGGTTTAAAACAAAAAATACAACTTGATTATTGCTATTTTATTATGTTTAAAAGTAGGCCTAAGGCCCGTATTACGCTGTAAAAATATTTATAAAATATGTTTTATAAAAGTTCTTTGACGAAGATCTTAACACTTCTTTTATAAAATTTAAGAGGTTGGCATTTTACCTTTTATAAAATGTTAGATACATTTTTACCTTTTAGTACAAGTCCAAAATGTTTTATAAAAGAGAATTACTTTTCAAATCTTTTATAATAGGTGGATACCATCTTTTATAAAATATTTTACAGTGTAACACGGGCCTAATACTTAAGTGGTTAAAAGAAAGATAAATGTTATGTTTAATTAGTTCCAATTCTATTACCGAATTACCTACCACAGTCACTACTGAAAATCGTTCGGACAGATCACACGAATTGAAAGAAAATTAAACTAAACAATTTTTTTCATTTGTTACATTTCGGTAAAAAAATAAGTGATTCCGACACGCTACGACTTTTTAACTGTCGAAATCAGTTCTCCCATACCCAAAAACACATACAACTTTCCCCTCATTGTATTTTCAAAATTTTGATCAAAAATCATGATCCCGACGCGCTACGAATTTTTAACTGTCAAAATCGGATTTCCCGTACCCAAAAACATATAAAACGATACCCCATAATGAATTTTCAAAATGTTGATCCAAAAACATGATCTCGTAGCGCTACGACTTTTTAACTATCAAAATCGGTTTTCCCGTACCTAAAAACATATAAAACGTTACCCCACACTGTATTTTCAAAATGTTGAACCAAAAACGAGACCCCGAAGCGCTACGACATTTTAACTGTCAACATCGGTTTTCCCGTACCCAAAAACATATAAAATGATACCACACACTGAATTTTCAAAATGTTGATGCAAAAACGTGATCCCGATGCGTTACTATATTTTAAATGTCAATAATCCGTTTTCCCGTACACAAAAACACATAAAACGATACCTCACACTAAATTTTCAAAATGTTGATCCTTAAACGTAAATCCGATGCGCTACGACTTTTCAACTTGCAAAATCGGGTTTTTTGTACCCAAAAACATATTAAATGATTGCCCCACACTGTATTTTCATAATTTTGACCCAATATTTTCAAAATTTTGACCCAATATTTTCGAAATTTTGACCCAAAATGCGACCCTGACGCGCTCCGCCTTACGCTAGAAAGCTCAAAAACTTTTCAACTCTCCGTAATAAAATTACGAAGATTTTGGTACCAACAGAAGTTTTCTACGACGTCTGTGAGTGCTTACACCGTGTATACAAGAAAACAGACACACCAAAAATCATCGCATCATTTCAATACTTCGGCATTTTAATGCCAGGCCGAAGTAATAAAAAATGAGTACGCACATCACATTGTACTGATAAGACTGATTTCGAATTTCGGTAAAAGAAAATTAAAAAACATCGGTAATACCTATACATTTAGTATCGTATAATTTGGTTTAATATGATTTAATTCTAATCGCTTGAATAATATAATTTGTATGAAACTAATCAAAATTTGCATACCTGTATCATAATAAATATTTTTTAATATCCAACGAATGTATTTGAACGCCCGTCAAGAATCAGGAAACTGCCATTCATCAACCGGCACAAAAATATCGTATCGGCGGCTCGGCCGTACGATATTTTGTGCGGTAAAGATTAATGTCGTATCGCGGCTCCACCGTACGATATTTTATGCGGTGAAAATTAAATAGGAACCCTGTCCGACTTGCAACTTGCAACAGAGAGCAGACAACACACTTTGTGTGTGTGTTTGTATATGTATCATACAAACCGATTAAGCTGACCTTTGTTCATTCATTTCTTAGAATCTATTTTTCCTCAAAATAATTATATTTTCCTTATTTTTGTTGGATTTTCCCCGGTAAAAATTTCCCCAGCTCAGTCTCAATTTCCCCCGAACCTCGTTCGGGCGTTCGGACATATTCTGCAGGCCTGCATAATTATTGAAGAGTTAACAGGAACGGTACTAAAATAATAACTCCACAACACGATCATTAAATCCAGTTTGTTTCACTAAATTTAAAACAACGTAACACAAGCGCTCATTTATTTAAGTCATACAACTCCATACAGCGGTCGCTCGGTAAAACAATTTTAGCCCAACAAGAACAAATAGAGATTTTTTATTGTTATTGAATTTCAACAAGCGACATCCACAGTCAAAGGCAAGGAAATTTCTTATAAACAAAAATAACAATAAATTTGGACATTTTGGGTTGTTCCTTGATATTATACAAATTTATGCAAGGATCACGATACTTCTAACGAAACATTTGTAAAGAATTAGCCTTAAAAACCTACAAAATGGTTTTTGAAAACCTCGATCGGAGCATTTCTCACAGAGAAAAGTCGGAAAACGCTTAAAAATTACTATATTTCAAAAGTTCATATCTTTGTTAATTTACAATATTTTGGGCAGATCTTTTGGGAAATTATTGTTTAGTATGTGTAATTCAGACAGGCGTAAGATGAAATTTGACGCATTAATATTTTTTGCACAATTGCAGTATAAAAAATCTGGACATTGGTTGACCGTGCAGGCCAACCCTAGAACTTCCCGCTTAGTT
>JAGFPH010001010.1:116829-138302 GCA_018207615.1 Philaenus spumarius | reverse complement strand
CACCTTCCAGAACAAGGAACAAATTTCATATAAAGGTCCCAATAATTGGCTTTTTCACTATTCGTGTACGATAATTGCGCATTTTCGCCCAATCATAAGCCCGAGTACATATTGTGATTTATTTAGCTATATAGTTCAAAAGGAAATTAAATTTACTACAATCCTGTGCAAAAGTAATTCAGGTACAGTCCCCGGAACAAGGAACAAAATTGATAGGAAACTCCCGATAAATGATTTTTTAATTATACATGTCAGGTTTTTGCAGAACTTCTCCCACTCATAAGCCGGTGTGCAATTTTTGAGCTACATCGTTCGAAAGGTAATTAAATTTACTACAATCCTGTGCAAAAGTAATTCAGGTGCAGTCCCCGGAACAAGGAACAAAATTGATAGGAAACTCCCGATAAATGATTTTTTAATTATACATGTCAGGTTTTTGCAGAATTTCTCCCACTCATAAGCCCGTGAGCAATTTTTGAGATATATCGTTCGAAAGGTAATTAAAGTTACTACAATACTGTGCAAAAGTTATTCAGGTAAAGTCCTCGGTTATGTGCAAAGGTAATTCAGGTACAGTACCCGGAACAAAGAACAAAATTGATAAGAATATCCAAATAAATGATTTTTTCACTATCCGTGTAAGGTTTTTGCGCAATTTCCCCCACTCATAAGCCCGTGTGCAGTTTTTGACCTATATCATTCGAAAGGTAATTAAATTTAATTCAATCTTGTTGTAAAGGTAATTCAGGTACAGTCCCTGGAACAAAGAACAAAATTGATAGAAAGCTCCCGATAAATGATTTTTTCAGTATCCGTGTAATGTTTTTGCACAATTTCTCCCACTCATAAGCCCGTGTGCAATTTTTGAGCTATATCGTTCGAAAGGTAATTAAATTTACTACAATCCTGTGCAAAGGTATTTCAGGTACAGCCCCCTGAACAAGGAACAAAATTGATAGAAAACTCCCGATAAAAGATTTTTTCATTGTCCGTGTAAGGTTTTTGCTCAATTTCTCCCACTCATAAGCCCGTGTCCAATTTTGAGCTATATCGGTCGAAAGGTAATTAAGTTTACTACAATTATGTGCAAAGGTAATTCAGGTACAGTACCCGGAACAAAGAGCAAAATTGATAAGAATTACCAAATAAATGATTTTTTTCACTATCCGTGTAAGGTTTTTGCACAATTTCCCTTACTCATAAGACCGTGTGCAGTTTTTGAGCTATATCGTTCGAAAGGTAATTAAATTTAATACAATCTGTTGCAAAGGTAATTCAGGTACAGTCCCTGGAACTAAAAACAAAATTGATAGGAAGCTCCTGATAAATGATTTTTTCATTATCCGTGTAATATGTTTTTGCTCAATTTATCCCACTCATAAGCCCGTGTGCAATTTTTGAGCTATATCTTTCGAAATGTAATTAAAGTTACTATAATCCTGAACAAAAGTAATTCAGGTACAGTCCCCGGAACAAGGAACAAAATTGATAGGAATCTCCTATATAATAAATGATTTTTTTCATTATCCGTGTGAGGTTTTTGCTCAATTTCTCCCTTTCATAAGCCTGTGTGCAGTTTTTGAGCTATATCGTTCAAAAGGTAATTAAATTTACTACAATCCTGGGCAAAAGTAATTCAGGTACAGTCCCCGGAACAAGGAACAAAATTGATAGTAAGCTCCAAATAAATGATTTTGTTATTATCCATGACAGTTTTAGCTCAATTTTTCCCACTCATAAGCCCGTGTGCAATTATTGAGCTATATCGTTCGAAAGGTTATTAAAGTTACTACAATCCTGTGCAAAAGTTATTCAGGTAAAGTCCTCGGAACAAGGAAATAAATTGATACGAAGCTAAATGATTTTTTCACTATCCGTGTAAGGTTTTTGCTCAATTTCTCCCACTCATAAGCCCATGTCCAATTTTGAGCTATATCGGTCTAAAGGTAATTAAGTTTACTACAATCCTGTGCAAAGGTAATTCAGGTACAGTCGCCGGAACAAAGAACAAAATTGATACGAAGCTCCAAACAAATGATTTTGTCACTATCAGTGTAAGATTTTTGCACAATTTCTCCCACTCATAAGCCCGTGTGCAGTTTTTGTGCTATATCGTTCGAAGGGTAATTATATTTAATACAATCCTGTGCAAAGGTAATTCAGGTACAGTCCCCGGAACAAAGAACAAAATTGATAGGAAGCTCCTGATAAATGATTTCTTCACTATATCTGTGTAAAGTTTTTGCTCAATTTCTCCCACTCATAAGCCCGGTGCAATTTTTGAGTTATATTGTTCGAAAGGTAATTAAATTTACTACAATCCTGTGCAAAGGTAATTCAGGTACCATCCCCGGAACAAAGAACAAAACTGATACGAAGCTCCTGATAAATGTTTTTTGTATTATCAATGTAAGGTAATTACACAATTTCTCCCACTCATATACCCAAGTGCAATTTGTGAGCTATATCATTCGAAAGACAATTAAATTTACTATAATCCTGTGCAAAGATATATTTGGAACAATTTCCGCAACAAGGAAAAAAATGCATAGGAATCTCTCATTATATAATACTAGGTATTCCCTGATAAGAAAATTCGGCTATAGTAATGCGGCAGTGCTGCTTACGGGTTTTTTTTAATAATATGCCTGACCACATTAAAACGGAAAATTTAAAAAAATTAACAAAAATTGCAGGAGTACCTTATTTGTAAGGGGTTCTATACTCTGTATCTGAGTTTTTGATGTGTAGGTGAGGCACTTAAGTTGTGATCTAAAAATTTATTAATTTAAAGCTGTTGATGTAAAATTATAATTGTTCATAAAACTATTAATGAAATGTTTAATTTCAAGAATTTGTATAAACGTCTCCTTTTATTGTTTTCAGTTGTATATTGTGTTACATATTTCAACCTCGCTGGTGAGGTCAATGAATACATAAATAAATAAATGACTGTATACATAAATAAATAAATGAAACAAAATCTTGGTTTTTATTTTGATAAATGTACATTTTGATTCTCTAAGCTTCTAAACAAGCCTGAATTTTCTTCAAAAAGAATGTGCACCTATAACTGATCCCGTCAGGTACGTCTTATGATCTAAGACAATATAGCATAATTAATTAAATAATTTTAGTCTTGAAAATGCCAATTCATCTATAACCACATTTTTATCAAGGTTTACAAATAAATCTCGTTCAACTGCTATTAACATCAACGGTGATAGCAGCTCTTAGATAGAGAAGATCTCAAACAATTTTTAATTTAGAGAAAACTCTTTCACATTTAACCTAGGTATAAGGTAGTGTCATTACAAATTTCATAGTCTTTTTAAAAGCACAAACTAAACAAGTAGAACAACTCTTTCCCTGAATACGACTGTGAAATCTACTTATACAGTAGAACCTTGATTATTTAAAGTAATTGGGCCGGGCAGACCTCGGATAGCCAAAAACTTGGATGATACGGTGTATTCAGTGAGAAAACCATTGAAATGCCCATGTCATTTATATCATTATAGGATGATTTGAAGCCATACTTACTTCAAATTCCACTTTATTTGGTTTTAAATAATACAGTTTTAAATAAACAACGAAGGTAATTTGAGCTACTGTAATAAAAACCACAAAAATAATGCCTCTGAAGTTTTTTCATGCCCGCTTTTTTTCATTGATTGTCTAGCCTCTTCTTTATTAGCAAAAATGAGCTATTGCAGTGTCCCTTATGGTAAGACCTGAGGTCAGGAGTAGCAATTGAACACCGATCATGGTCCGAAGAAACGTTTTCGGTGTCATTAAAAATCATATAAGTATATATATATATATATATATTATGTGTTCGCACTTTAGCGGCCGCATTACAAGTCAGATTTGGTCCAAATTTGGTACACATGTTGGTTGTCTACATCGCTCAGACAAGTTCCTTGGCCAAAAAATATCCAACAACCGGAAAGTACGTTTTTTGACCGAAACTAACAAACTATTTTTTGAGATTTTTCCCACAAAAATTAATTTTTTTTAGAGTTTTTCCTAAAAATATAAATGTAGGATGCTATTTTGCACATTTTGTTTTTATACGCGACCTTATACCTTGTTTGGTTCCCTCAAAATCGATCAAAACGTAAAATACCATAAAAGTACCCGGTTCAAATCCACATGGTGGATTTTACCATTGGGGCATTTTCTCATCCAAGGCTGACGGAAGAGTTTTTAAGCTGCGAGTGAAGCGAAGCTCATAACCCGAGGCCACAAGATCGAGGTGCAAACTCTCAAAGCGAGTTTTTCCACTGCGAGTGCAACTAAGGAGCGCGTTAATCGAAGCTGGAGGCTTAGGCACAAACCAATTCTACTAATATAAATATATTTCTTACACATAAACAAATTTCGTACACGCAGAGAGCTATTCAGCACCGTCGTGAGTAGACCCATTTCCCAATTTGTTGGTTGAAATCCTAAAACATAGGTCTATAAACTTAATTTTGTAAATTTTCTCAACTCACGTCAGTGGTTCAGCTGCACGGTCAAATTATCTGAATACCACCGAGGTACGCACTTTTTAATTTCCGATTTATCTCGTCTCCAACACAGTCACTTCCCCAACACCTAAATCACTTGCCACTTTTCTTATTGAATCACCTACATCTAATCAATTAATTGCTTCCCATTTTTTATTTAAAAAAGCTTTCGCTTTTCACTCATAGTGACATTCTCATTCTCACATTTTAACTCCGACACCAACTAAAAACAAAAGAACAAAATATAGTAGCAGGGAGAAGAAACGACCCGTGGGAAAGGATGGCGAGTTCTAAATACGTGCCGCTAGGTGGGGAGTGTAAACAGGCCCAGACCGCTTCGTCATTCACTATACTACCCGTCCGCAAAAGGTCACCATACTATTGAGTTGGGTAAGGAGTGGAAATGTTTTCAAGATATAGTACAAAGCTAATGAACGTTGATTTTAGTTCAACAAAGCTATTATTGATCGAGATTTTCTGCACCACATTTGTAGATAAGTTTGTTTTATTGAGGAATCGATGTTTTGAAGTTGAACGTTGAAGTGGAGAAAAACACCAACCAATTAAGGTACTAAATGTCGTTGCCAGCTATCTCAATCAGTGTTACCACTTACAATTAAACTAAACTGAAATTAACCCACTCGTGTTACAATTATTGGTTGAGGGCCCCTAACTATTTCTTTTTTTCTTAAAACGTAAGGTACTAAGGATTTTAATAATAATTTCCGCACAAAATAAGCGTATTAGTACTTTTTTACATTTGAATTTTAATTTAGAACATATAATAAAGTTAAACGATTCTTAAAAACTAATATTAACTTTTGTGATAGTAAAAAAATATTTTTATAGGCCTAATCAAACAAAAAATAAAGGATCAATTAGTAATTAGCAATTAGTACTTATATAATACGTGACAGCACACCCGTTGCACAATTGCTCACTCTACTACTCTGACAGGGGACGCCCATTAGCAAACTGCTTCTGTCCGACTGAGCACCTCATAGATTAATCCCCTAACATTACTTGAATATGCCAATGATGGGTGCATCAGTTTCAAACACAATAAAAAGAATATCTGGGGAGGATGAAACAGCCCCTCAGGCATGGCAAGAGGGTGGCAATTTGCCACAGAGACGTGTGCTGACGTGTTAATGAGGTCTGTGATCGGGTCTTGATTTTTACACATAATATAGTTTTTGTTTATAGTATTATGTTTAGTAATGAATGAATGACTGTGAACAAGTTTGGGTTAAAGTATACATCGCAGTAAATTTACGCCGAAATTCTAACTTACAAACAGTATCTAGTCATTACAATATGTCTCCACATTGGTAACATACGTAAGTTTCTAAGATCAATTAAGTTGTTTTGTATAACAGAAATATTAGCTGTAGTGTGAATGTATACTTTCGCTGAAGTTTTATGTTCTAAATTAAGTTTTTTTTTTAAGAGAATTTATTTTGACTTCTGCCAACCTAGCAGATGGATACAAAGCTATGCTAAATTTTACATTAGAATGGGTAAAATTTACATCAAGTCTCCTTGCCATATTGCGGCAGAGGTGCTAACAACGGCGCAACTTTACTATTCGACTCTAGGCTAACCTATGGCAACAGAACTGCAAAAATAATAATAAAAAACATACCCAAAAGGTTCTAACCTGACCTATTTAGTCACAGTATGTTTACATGTATTCAACATTTAACAGTAGAATGTAAAACAAAGTCGTTGTCTGCAAAAATATCAGCCTAGAGTCGAATAGTAAAGTTACGCCCGCTAACAACTAAAAAATTAGCCTTTTAAGTTGGTAGCACTTCTCACTTTCCTAAGTTATGAAGAAATACAGTGGTACCAGAGGAACATGGAAGTACACACAAGTATTTTTAAATCTGGCAGAACCTAACCTGTCCTATGTTAATTATTCATTGCACAAGTTCTTTATTAAAGTAATGCCAATCACAAAGAAACATGGCGTAAGCTTACTATTCAACCCTAGGCTGATATTTTTGCAGACAACGATGTGGTTTTACATTCTACTGTTAAATGTTGAATACAGATAAGCATTCTGTGACTAAATACTATAGCTAGGTTAGAACCTTTAGGCTATTTTTTTTTAATTATTCTTGCATTTCTGTTGCCATAGGTTACTTACTAATAATAAACTTACACTAGATCTTGTGTACCTGTTAAGGTAATTGTTCGGTATAGTGGCCTCAACTAAAAACTTTTTTATATGAACACACAGTCAACTTAAGTGCTGAATTAGTATTATTTGATAAGAATTGAAGGTCGGAAACGTAAGAATTATTAAAAAAAAAAACCTAAAATGTTCTAACCTATAGTATTTAGTCACGGTATGTTAAACTGAATTATTCAACATTTTTTACATTCTAAACTGTTAAATGTTGAATACAGGTAAACATACTGTAGGTTTATTCTTGCATTTCTGTTTGTTGTGTATTAATACTCGTTTACATTTCCTCTGGTGCGCAATTAGTGAGCTTTACAGTAGCGAAATCCCATCAAAGGATTCTACTGACAATGTTGCTGAAACTGATTCTGATTCCTAAGGTAGAAGGTAGGCCTAAATAACACTTTCCGACTCTAAACTTTGTTGTTTTTAGTTATAGGAATGCCTATTCTAACATATGTGTCAACATATGAAAAAGTTTGTAGTTGAGGCCACTATACCGAACAATTACAGTTGTTAAATTTAAGGAATTGGAACAAAGATAATTTAGGCAGCGCAATAAATTATCAACCCTAGGCTAACCTATGGCAACAGAAATGCAAGAATAAAAAAAAACCTAAAAGGTTCTAACCTATAGTATTTAGTCACAGTATGTTTACCTGTATTCAACATTTAACAGTAGAATGTAAAACAATGTCCTTGTCTGCAAAAAATATTAGGCTAGGGTCGAATAGTGAACTAAGCCATTTAGGCTTATAGCTCAAAAACACAATTCTATAGATAGGCCTAAGGTTATAATACAAATCAATAGAATTCCCATTGCATAAAAACGTTTACCAACAGAGAAAGAATAAATGATGACAGCTTTGCTTATATCCATGTCTTGAAAATTAACGTTTTTATTTGTAGCCTTTACCTCTTTCAGCCGTTTTGAAAAGGAAATTCATTTATGTTCAGTAGCGACAGTTTCTCAAAGTGGTAAATCTGAATTTGCTTACTGGCCATTACTAAATGAAGCTGAGAGGCAGCTGCTAAGTACTTTTCCCCTTTTCAGATTTCCAATCAATTTGAAGATCGAAGTTTGTCTTTTGAAATGTTGTGGTTTTAGGAGGGAAGGTTGGCAGGTTTATGTGAAAGTGAACTGAGACTATGAGAAGCCAAAGGAACGCGGATTTCAGACAACTACTGTAACATTTTACATTTGATATTCATGTTATTGTGGAAGAAGGTATAGTAAGAAAATTACTATCAAAACAAACTAAACTACACTACATTTATCTGTGTTTCTCTGTACACAGAACAGAGATTAATAATTAAACTTCTGAAACATCATAGAGTCCAAGTGCATAGATAAAGATGGTAACTTACCAAAATGGCTTGAGTGTTTTGTTCGATTTAGGTTCTATCACAGAATACAACCCACAAGGCTTTATGCCACACAGTACTTATGAATACAGTACTGGCAGTTTGCAGAACATGGATGCGGAAATAATCTGTGCTTCGAATCACGAGGTGTGCAGTGTTGCCATATTTTCAACAAACTGGAACAAAACATACAAACTACGAAATCATGATACTGTAATAGAAGAAAAACTGAAATGTTGAGCTTTATGTTTTATGTTAGTATAAACACGAATTATTAGGTGTTGTAATAAAATTTAAACATTATAATATTTAATTTATCCTTTCGCAAAATGCTAATTGTGTCTTTGTCGAATATAATATCTAAGTAATCGATATGAACACCATTAATTTATTGAATTAAATTTAAAGATTTTTTTTATAAACATTGTTTAGTAATGTTTTGTATAAAATAACATTTAGATGAATTTAATGGTTTGAATAGTAATTTGAATTGCAATACTATTAATACAAGTCCTATTAATTTACATTAGCAGTGACGAAATAAATTGAACGTAATAGTATAATTGGACCAGGTGGCAGTGCCCATGGTAAAATTATATAATGTATACTAGTAAACCCCTTGAAAAATCACAGGCAGATGAATTAGATACAAATCAGAAATACATCATTTATACAAAATACTATTTAAAAACAACACACTTTATCTAGGCCTACATAACTATACTGACGGGGATTTTTAACTCGGTAAATGTGTACAATTTTAAGCATTATAAAACTGTAGTAATATTTCTTAAAATTTTGTTATTACGTATGTTATTATATAGGTATTTTAAGAATTATAAAAAATATTATCTTTTAATTGCTTTTTATTTCATATTGATAGATCAATAATGATTTATAAGTTATTAATATTATAGTGAAGAAAATAATAATCGAATGCTTATATGTTATAATGTACTAATGTTTCCGAAGATGTACGAATATGTATTTCTTCTTTAAATTTGAATAAACGAATATTTTGATGATAAAAGGTTGTATTTATATACAGTTTATAACCTCAAAAGAATATTATAAAGTATTTTAACAAACATTAGTTCTATAACTCATATTAAAAAAAATGGGTCTTGTTCGGACCAGACGGTGGAAGTTATACTTCTTTGGCCATTCAGTCGTATACTTCCTATAATTTTTGAAAAAAAATTCCCAGCCGGGGATCGAACCAGCTAGCGTGGAAGTCGAGTGCGTTAACCACTCACCCACCGAGACTCTTGAGGTATCTCTTGTAGAGAAAAGGTATAAAAAGGCACTTTCCGGATTTTACTCCTAACGCGTGACGCGGTTTATCGACCGACACCCCATCCCGATTACAACGGGCGCAAAGACGTATAACTTCAATAATTTTTCACAGTATAAAATAAAATATTTCACAAAAACTAATTGAGAAATTATCATTTAATAATTATTAAAAATAAGACAGTTCGTTTAATAATTATTAAAAATAAGACAGTTCCTATCTTTCGAGCTACCAGATGTTTAGGAAAAATATCAATCAGTACATAAAGCGACATTGTTGTCACACAATGTGCATACTGTTTTTACTTGTTAGGCGTACTTTACAAACAACAGGCGTCTCTTATTTCTTGTCTCTATGATGTGCTTGGTAGGTGGTTCATCAGAATTTTCTACAGTGACTTGTCTATATCAAGTCACTGTAGAATTTTCATTGGAGTTGTTATTTTCAACCTCAACAAAACACTCAGGATGAAAACAGCATCAAAAGTGAACAATTAATTTGGTAAAGGGTGGGGGGGGGGGGGAAAGAATTACCAAAAAACACAATATAACAAATTTTTTCTGTTGATCATAACCCAGGCAATAAAGCTATACATGTTAAAAGGCTGAAAGCATTCAGCAAATACGATTCATACAGCCTTGAAAATGTCAAAAATTTGTGAGCAGATTTAATACACATGGGCTGTATGGAACATAATGTGAGCATCACATGTGATGCACATGGATTATGAACTACTCTAATCTAAGCAAACTTGCTCTGGGACTTTACCTGTTCAACTGAAAGTATAAAGAATAATTCAATTGTGATTCAATATTTTATAATAATATAACAGCGCATTCTAGTAACGAAAATAACAGTTATTTATATAATAATAAAATGTATAAGCAATCAGGGTGCAGCACTTTACAGAACTGGTTAGAAACTTTAATTCCACTGAGTTTCAAAATTTGACCTATCAGTTTATTCTAGTAAAGAAAGTAACAACTATTTTAGAAGTAACTACATTTTACTCCAGTTAGCAGCACATTATGGTTAGACCAGTGAAATTAGACCAACTTCAACCGGAATAATTTAATTTTGAGATACAGCTCAGCTCGACATCAGATTTTCTGCATTTTATTCAGAAATATATCTGGAAAAAAGTCTACATTAATGATTGACGGCTTGGACAAAATTGCAAAAAAAGGCACCAAAAAGTGCATATTTTTTAAATATCTAAAAATTATTAAAATATATAATATTACTTCACTTCTCGCTTATATATCACTTATATAATATATAAAATCACTTCTCGGGAGTTGTAGAGGTCACTGGTTTCAAATCTGACACCGAAAAACGTCGCCGATACCCTAGGGACCAAAATTAAAAATTTTAGACGACTTGGAAAAACGGTTTCCCGCGGTTTTTTTTTTTTTTTGAAGTCGCTGGTTCCGGATCTAGGGATTAGGAATTTGGCGGTGAATTATACGAATGCACTTTTGAATTAATTTTCAGGGATACACTTTCTTCTTTTAAATGACACCCTTGAAGTGGCAATTGAATTTTTAGCACATTTTTTGGTGCTATTCTTCATTTTTTGCACACTTAAGCGAATTAACTAGTGGCGAATTGACTAGTTAATGATAAGCGAATCTATTCACTGCTTCTTAACTCTCTTAATGTAATATATACCTTGTCGCTTACTCGCTGCTCGCTCGCGATTTACGACAGGGCTACTTTTGCCGCTACTCGCTGGCTATTTTACTCGCTACAAGTGATTATTATAGTACTTGCAAGATGTCGGAAGCTGTAGTTCACGCGGGTGTTGTTGTTATTTCTAATACATTACGACAGGAGTTGGAAAAAATTTAAAATAAGCAATCTAAAAATAAAAGAATCTGGAAGAGTGATTGGATCACAAGACGAGAATAATATGGTGCATCTAGTAACAGGACTCATCTTTGGGAGGGGTCATAAGAAGAAAACAACATTATCGAGAATTTAACAACAACGGGTCTGGAGAATTAAAAAATATGTATAAACTCTATGAAATAGTTTTTTAAAGCATTTCTAGGCCATAAATATTGTCTTGAAAAAGCACGAGTTTCTTGCAGATTAAAGAATAAAACAAACACCAATTATTAAAGAGTTAACAGCAACGGTACTAAAATCAATAACTTCACAACAAGATCAATAAATCCACATTGTTTCACTAAATTTAAAACAACTTAACAAAAGCTCAAAGCTCAAACTTATTGAAGTCCTAAAATTCCATACGGTGGTGGCGCGCTTCTTAAAACAACTAACCCAACCAATAGATATGTTTTCTTGTTATTGAATTTCAGCAAGTGACATCCAAACCACAGTGGCTTCAAGGGTAGCACATAGGTGCATAAAATACAAAAACTATCAGGCAAGAAATTTTTGCGCACTTTTTATACACAAAAATAACAATAAATTTGGACTTTTTGGGTTTTTCGTTGATATTATACAAATTTATGCAAGGATCACGATACTCCAACAAAACATTTGTAGAGAATTAAAAAACCTACAAAATAGTTCTTGAAAACCCCGATCTCATTTCTCACCAAGAAAATTCGGTAAACGCTTAAAAATTACTATTTTTCAAAAATTCATATCTTTGTTAATTTACAATATTTAGGGCAGATCTTTTGGAAAATTATTGTTTAGTATGTGTACTTCAAACAGACGGAAGATGAAATTTGTCGCATTAATAGCTTTTGCACAATAATAAAAAAATTCAGGCCATTATCTTGCATACCGGTAATGCGGAAGGAGAAGAGAACGTCAGACTGCGGGCATCAGACTGCCGTTTCCGTCATTACCACTGCAATTTAACGTCAGCGTAGGTAGGAAATTTACGCTTTTCGCGCTATGTTCTGAAGCATTTTTATCATACTTTATCAACCTTATTGAAAAATCGCAGATATACGAATTGTAGATTTTATTGTCTACTTTCAGAATCCGTTTGGTAAATTTAAATTGGGCCACTCAGGTTAATGTTATTATGTTTATGCAGAAGAAATTTATCTTCTTCTTGTTTGAAGAACACATAATAAACAATAATTTTCTGAATGATCTGACCTTAATATTTTAAATTAACAAAGATATGAACTTATAAAAAAATGGTAGTTCAAGCGTTTTTCCTACTTTTCTCATTGAAAAGTGGTCCAATCAGGGTCTGTAAAAAAACAAGTTGTAGGTTTTTTTTGAAGTATCGTTATCTATTCATAATTTTTTATTATATTAACAAAAAATTCAAAAAGTCCTAATTTGTTGTAATTTTTGTTTATACAAAATGCTCAAAAACTCCTTATCTGATAGTTTTTGTATTATACCCTTGTGCTACCCCTAAAGTTACTGTGGATGTCGGGTGTAGCCTACTATGCAATCTTTTATCAAAGTTGGCACACGTCAAATTTATTTGTCAAACGTTCTCCTCTTTAAAAAAAATGCTATATAATAAAGTTCGTATAAAATCACTCCCAACCAATTACTCTGGGCACAGAATTTTAAATAGTTCACTTCACAAAAAATATAGATCATTCAAGAATGTGAGAAAATTTGGGTCATTTACTTCGGTTCGCATTAGAATGCCAAAGTATTGAAATCGTGCGATAATTTATTGTGTGTCTGTTTTCCTGTAAACACGATATAAGCCCACAGACGTCGTAAAAAAATTCTGGTGGTACCAAAATCTTCTTAATTTTATTGCTGAGAGTTAAAAAGCTTTTGAGCTTTCTAGCTTGAGTCGTAGCGCGTCGGGGTCACGTTTTTGGGTCAACATTTTGAAAATTCAGTGTGGGGTGTCGTTTCATATGTTTTTGGGTACAGGAAAATCAATTTTTAACTTTAATTTTCTTTCAATTCGTGTGTTCTGTCCGGACGAGTCGAAGTCTCGAAAAAGTGTTCCATCTTTTCACTAGTTTTATTTTCACCCTCCAACTATGGCCACCCGGGGAGGGCATCAGTGACTTTTTCCTTAGTAGAGCCCCATCGAGTATCGGGCATATTTTCTCATGTCAGATTTTAAATCATTTTGACGTTAAAAACCCCCGGGAAATGATTTAAAAGTCGTTTTATCAACTTTTAAATCTTGGCCTTGGGTCCTTTGGAGCCGCCGGGGCATCGGCGACGTTTTTCGATGGCAGATTCGAAACCAGCGACCTCAAAATTCATCAAGCAGTGATTTTCACACCTTTTTATAAATTTTTAGATATTTAGAAAAATATTTCATCCATTAAAAGTCATTATACCTATTAAGGGAAGTTTAAATATTGTTTTTAAGCACCACTTAAAAAAAACATAATTCCCTTAGACTTAGTACCTATCAACTCCATTTAAATTTACTGCAAACCTTCTAAATATGAACTTTAAAACTTAAATTTCAAAAATTTTTACTGATTATTTTTAGATGAGCAACTCTTACTGAAAGGGGTGATCAAAATTAGTCATCAAAACAACAACATTAATTACTCTCTTAAACATAATATCAAAATTATTGTTGTACATCTTCAAAATGTTACAAACATATTTTACCTAAATAAATTGTCAACTAATCCTTTCGTTGATTTACAGATTACTGCAGTTTCGAGCTTCGTGAGTCCATCTTCAGATCATATAAAGTATTTTAGTTTTTATTAAAATCGTGCCATATGGAGCTGTCAATAAAACATACACAGTACATATACGTAACAACACATAACACTTTTACGTTCATACGATCACAAAATTAAAATATTTTACATCGGTCGATACATACGCCCCAACGAACCGATCGCAACTGGCTATTTATTCTTATCTCGTTATCTAACTTTGATTAAACAATTCCTATTGTTGCATTTTGATGACGCTGTCGAATAGAGTATTGGAAGAGAACGAGAGTTGTTCATTAGTATATTATTAGGTTGTTGTTTGAACGCTTTGTAAATTTCGAACTCCTCCTCCACATTTTGTCCCTTACTACATATGTGCAATACGTCCATATTACTGTCGATGTTTGAGTAACTGTGGCAACTATCGATGAGGTGTTCAGCATATTTCGATTTCTTGTGTTTTCCCTTTGTTGATTGTAAATGTTCCTTGAAACGTTTTTTAAAAGGGCACCTGTTTGGCCGATGTAAATATTTGGGCAATTGTCGCAAGTCATTTTGTATATTCCGGTTTTTTCTGTTTTGTCTCTTAAGTCTTGGTAAGGGGGTTTTAGTTTAGACTCAAGTTTGTTGCCAGTTCTAAATGTGACTTTGATGTTATTTTTCCTCATTTCTTTTTTTAACGTATAATTCAATTTATTGTCGAATTTGTGTGAAATAACTTTACTTTTTGCTCATTTGTTTTTTTTGGAGACTTGTTCTTGTGTCTTTTTATAAGTTTATCAACGATTGAACTTTTAAAACCACTAGTGGCTTGTATGGGCAATTGCCCCTATATATTGTAGTAATTTTATTAAGTAAATTGTTAGTCTCATGATTCACCGTACCTTAAATTATCATTAAAAATTTGTGAATATAATACGCACAATAATTCTTACATACCTGCGTAATTTATTTTGATGTCTGCTATGTTTAAAATTAAAATTTGTAAGCACTGTGCAAGCGGTTTATTATCTAAACATTTTAATGGTAAGACAACTAAGGAAATATTTTTTCAGTACTCTTTATGGATATTAACTAAATATGTAAATAAATGTATTTGGATCTATTAAAACATTTTAATGGTAAGACAACTAACGAAATTTTTTTCAATACTCTTCATGGATATTAACTAAATATGTAAATGTCTTTGAATCTATTAAAAATGAACTTAGAAAAATGCAATGATAATGTCATCTTCAAAATTTTAAACTTCTCATATTATGACAACAAAATCTCTCTGTAAACAACATTTATTGTATACTGTCCATTTTGGTCGCTTCCTTTATCTTTACTTGGATGTATTATGATTTTAACGTCATCTGGCCGCTTTACCCGGCTGAAGACAACATAAAGTTGACCATGTGCAAACACTGGTCTCTTCAAATAAATACCAACTTTTGTAAAAGTTTGGCCTTGCGCTTTATTTATAGTAATAGCAAAAGCTAATCGCAATGGGAATTGAATCCTTGTAAACTTAAAGGGCATATTAGGATATGTAGATATTAGTTTTATTTTTGGCATAAAAATTATGTTCCCTTTTCCTACTCCAGTAATTACTTCTAATTTTATACTTTTTTCAGACAAACCTAACACAACCATTCGTACTCCATTAACTAATCCAGATCCAAGGTTCATAGTTCTTATGAGCGTCACTATTGAACCTACTTTTAAAACTAACTTGTGTGGTGGCATTCCTGATGGTGTTATTGAATTTATAAACTCGATTGGTACGTTTAATCTCTCTGTAGGGTCTTCTGAAACTACCTCATCAATACTGTAATATTCTTTGGAATCTCCTTCGATGATTTGTAAGACTTCTTCATTTAAATTGTCACAATGTTTGTTTAAGGGACATACTATTATTTGATGAGAGTAGTTTTTAATATTTTCTAGAGTTAATGAGTCGCCATAAACATGTTGTACAATTGTACGACCAGAGAGAACAAAATTATCAGGAATGTCGATGTTTCCCTATTGCTTTCTAAGGTTCCATTACCTAACCGTAAAAGCCAATCACAAAATGTAGTTTCATTTTGATTTGCATGCATGTTTTTTTTCAAATGCAATATAATTACATTTTTCCAAATTTTACTTCTCTGGAGGCATTCTTTAATTATCTGTACCTTGCTAGAAAGTGGCACCACAGGTAATACTTGCCTAAAGTCACCTCCAAAAAGTACTACTTTACCTCCCATTGGTACCTTAAAGAGATTATGATCCTTACTTTTCATGATATCTCTCAATAGACGATCAATGCAATCAACAGCAGTGGCTGGAACCATGGATGCTTCATCTATTATTATAACTGCAGAATCCCTCAAAGTAGTTGGTTTTTCAGAATTTACCTTAATTATTGAAACAGATGATGAAACAGATACCTTGGAATTTCCTTAGACGTTAAGCTGACTTACAACGATCACATCAAGGCCACAACCGAAAAAGCCCAGAAACGCAATAATCTAATTAAGAGATTGGCCGCCACGAAATGGGGAGCTACCCAGGACGTCCTGGCAACTGCTTACAAATCATATGTCAGACCAGTGATGGAATATGGCTGCGAAGTACTCTCTCTAGCCAGCAGCACAAGTTTATCTAAGTTAGATACTGTGCAAAACAATGCACTAAGGGCCATCACCGGTGGAGCAAAATCAACTCCTATCACAGCTATGCAGCTGCAAACCGGCATTGAATCTCTGGAAGCCAGAAGAGACAAATACACTCTTAAATTCTGGGAAAGAGCAAAAAGAACAGACGCTGCGTACTGGAGGATCTACCAAGCCCCAACACAACGCCTAAAAACCCAAACGTCGCCACTGACCCATGCAGACATTCTATTGCAAAAGTATCAAATCTCGACGGGCAACGCCGCCCCCCTACAACACTTCACTTCAGTGACATCAGCTCTACCAAAAGTCAGCATGAGCCTACAAAATACAAACCTCAGCAAAGCAGAGTGCAATCCGCTTGAACTAAAGATATGGGCACTACTTACAATACACACAGCCTACCCATCGCATGAGTGGCTTCACATCTACACAGATGGCTCCTACTTAGAAACTAAAGGAGCTGGAGCTGGATGGCATTGTCGACTATTTGAAGGGTTCACTGCTGCGGGGCTACATTCTACCAACTATGACGGAGAAGTACGCGCCATCTATGAAGCTGCTACAACTCTAAGTACACTAACCCTACCAGCTCAAAAAGCCGCATTTTTCATTGACTCTCAGGCCGCAATTTTAGCGTTAGGCAGCGATAGCCCCACTGATTGCCTCCGCACCGTCCAGTGCCGTGAACAGCTTGCAGAACTCATCAGCTCTGGATGGACAATAACGTTACAGTGGGTCCCAAGCCACGTCGGAGTTCCGGGAAACGAGCGAGCTGACAACTTAGCCAAACAAGGCGCAGAATCCACCCAACCTAACTACCCCACAACTCTCAGAGCAGCAAACAACAAAATCACGACCACCATAAAGAGATTTACCACCAATTACCTGAAGGAGCAAAGCATGGGAAAGACCTGGGAATGTCTCGCCACCAATGGACCAATATCAGGACGACTGGAGAGATCCACTGCCGTTGCTCTCTTTAGAACAACGACTGGACACGACTACCTTCAGGCCCACCTGCACAGAATCGGCATGGCCCCAGATGACTGCTGTCCTCTTTGCCGGTCCTCCCGGATGGACGCTCTTCATCTTATGACATGCACCAGCCTCACGACCATGCCCGATGACATCGCAACACGCTACTGGGAGGCTCGTCGTCTAATGGCCGAACTGCCAAGGACGGATGGCGTTGGATAAAGTAAAGTAAGTAAGTTGAAACAGATGATTGCTGTACAGGTACAGGGAGACCAAACAAACGATGAAGCTTGGTTCCTCCCTCTAAAAGTAATGCCGCTATTCCAGTCCATGCACCTGCCAATGCAATCTCACCTCTTCCTCGGATTATATGTAGAAGACACGAATATACAAATGTTTTACCACTTCCACCTGGAGCCTCTAAGAAAAACAGTCTTTCTCCTGTATTACTACAGGCTATGTGTTTGATTATGTTAAGTTCTTGGTTGTATTCTTTTTGCTGCAATGGTACAGTTAAGAGACGGTGTATGAAGCTGTTATAGGCTGCCATTTTTTGTGAATAAGGATGGTGAGAGGATTCGTGTATCGTCTGGTGGGTAGATGTAAGTTTTCTGTATATGCCTAATGATAGTTGGTTGTCACATTTTTTAATAGTTAGGTCCAGGTAGTTTAGTGTGTTTCCAGTGTGAATTTCACATTAGGGTGTATACCGTTTAAGTAGTTTTTGAGAAGTTGTAATTGTCTAGCAGTGCCGCTGAATATAATGATGATGTCATCCTCATACCTGTAGTAAAATGTTAATTTATTTATATATTGGTTCGACTCAGAAAATATATATTTGCTTTCAATATAGTTAAGAAATATTTCAGATAAGATAATTGACAAGGGGGAGCCCATTGCCAAGCCATTGTGTTGATTAACGTATTCGTTGTTGAAGCTGAAGTAGTTTTGGTGTAAAACTGTGTTAAGAAGATGGAGAAGTTCGTATTTGATGTTATTAAATTGATATTTTGCCTGGTTGTTAGTTGCAACTCTTAGCACAAGGGGTTGAAAAATATTGGTTGAAAGTAAAAAATTTTTAAATATTTTCCTTAGTAGGAACAATACAAAATCCGTTCAAATCAACCTTAAACGGACTTACCTTCATTTTGTAAGACACTTTTTATTTTATACATTAGTAATTATTACAAAATGTTATATCAAGAGAACATTTAGATTTTTATTATTGAATTTTTGTTCATAGTAGTAAGGGTTTGTATGTTCTGGTTTCCCCATGCAAATTTATGCAAGAATATGCTCTACGTAACCATACATGGTCATATGACGTCATAACCACGCCCCAAAATATATTATGGCTAATTTATGCAAGTCATGTATGGTTAGGCTTGTAAGTCATTTGAAGGTCAAACTCCGGTCACATGTACATCCAATCGCGTAATAGCAATGTCCAACAACCGTCGTAGAGTTCATTTCCGAGACAACTTGATACTGTGAAATACATTAGCATTGATCCTGAATGCAAGGACGCAAGAAGTGGTAGATGTTTTGTCTGGAGGTATGAAGCTAAAATATGGTGTCCCTTTTGGGTCGATTCTGGGTCCAGTCTTATTCTTGATTTACATAATTGACTTTCCATCGTACACAAAATTAATAATATTATACTGTATGCAGATGACACTAATATTATCTTTTGGGAAAAAATAATAGACGAAATTGAATTGAAAAGTTTCATACATGTTAACAATGCTTGCCAATATTTTGATGAAATTAACTTAAAAATCAACTCTAAAAAAACAAACTTTGTGTTATTTGGTCAAAATAATAGAGTTCATCCTAACATATTTATGGATGTTGAGTTGCTGGAGAAGGTATTTTTTGTCAACCAGATTTTTAGGTCTATTTATAGACAACGGGTTAACTTGGGATAATTATATAGGTAGTGTGTCATAAATTAACTTCAGGAGTATTTTTGCTCCGTTATTTAGCAAAATACTGTGATGTATATTTATTGAAACAGGCTTATTATGGTCTAATACAGCCTCATTTAAATGATGGGTTTGGTGTATGGGGAAATTCTAGTAAAAGGTGCTTTCAAAGAGAAATACTCTTTGAAAGCATACTCTTTTTTTGCTCTTTATAAAAGAAATCTGTAAGAGCTGTTTTAAAACTGAAACCAAGAGAGACTTGCAGAGAAGCTTTTGAGTATTTAATTATCAGGACATTCCACAGTTATACATTTTGGAAGTAATATTATGCTGTAGATTTAAAAGTTAAATGGCTCACAACGGTGATTTTCATAATCACCACACAAGAAAGAGGCGATTTCAGATGTGAAAATCATAGATGGAACATCTTCAGAAGACTTCCAGACTCTGACTCACAAAAAAATGCAGGGATTTGAAAAGCCTCTGAGTCTGGATTGAAAAGATTGCTGGACGTGCCATTGTAGCGCAGATTATAGAGACTGTATTGTATTTCCAAAATGTTTACTTCAAACACAAGTCCAAGAATCCAAAAAGTCTTCATTCAATCAAAAAGAAAAAGCAACCAAATTGATTTCAGTATACATAAAAAACTAGGGTAGAATTGATAACTTTGTCTTTTTATTTGAAGTAGGTTAAAAATGAAACACAACTTATAAAAATCAAATAAAGATAGTACACATTGTACTAAAACTTTAATGTTTATACACACTAACTTAAACACAGTATTTAGTTAACATTGTACAATAATTTAGTTGTCATCCTAAAAATATATTACAGTTCATAATTAAAATAATTGCTACCGAAACTTAAAACCAAATGTTAAAAATCAAGACAAGATAACCCTGTACATGACAGGTGATTTTACTTTAGTTTCAACATAGTCTATTTTCACTTCAGAATTATCATCTATTATTGTTGATTCCGATAACTCTTCTTCAACAATATATGGAAAAGTCAATTCATCATTACTTCTATCGTTAGTTGTCACTTCTTGTAAATATTCATACACTTCACTGCCAGGTATCCCGTGTTGCCTCATTACGTGTATCCTTGCATCAGGTTTTCTTGCAAAAGCTCTTTCACAAACATTGCACTGATATGGTCGTAGCGCTGCAAAAGAAAAGAAATGAAAGAAAGTGAGAGATTATACCACAGTACAAAAACAAAGGTCTACAATTTCAATGAATAAAATAATATTTTCTGATTTTATTTTTTTAACTACAAAATTTTCTACAGTTCTTAATGTCAGGTAAATTTTCTAAACATACTGTTTGCTCATTTTCATGTTACTCAAATGAAAAGAGATACAACTTAAAGCATATTTTCTATTAGCATCTTATAATCTAGACTAAGAATAACAGAGTAAAAGTTCAACCTTCGTAATGATATTTTTGACAGCCGGACCTGCAAGTAAAATAGAACCCCTTGGTCCTTAAAGTTTAAATATGTTGAAGAGTGAAAAAATGTAAATTTTGTCCTTACAAAAGTCTTAAAAACCTTTAACCAACCTGACAAAGTATTCTGTAAACAATTAATCCAGGTAAAACAACAGTTATTATTAATTTCAAGCAGCATTTCTCTACAGAGTCTTTTAGAGTAATTATAAATGTATTTATTTATTCTGTAAATCTATCTATATAAACTTTTGTTAGTGTTTTAATCATTTTATAAACTCTGTTGAACTTTATTACATATCTTCCTCCTAGATAAAATATCAGAATTTAGAATTTAAACAACTACATGGCTTCACAGACTTAATTGCATATTTTAAATGAAGTTATCCAAGACAATGCAAAACTAAACTCATGTGTTTCAGTACTTTAAAAAAAATGGTTAACATAAGTAAAGCATTGTTTAACAAATGTAAGATCTCCAACTTCCCAAAGTATAAAATAATATATAATAGGAC
>JAGFPH010001010.1:100873-116819 GCA_018207615.1 Philaenus spumarius | reverse complement strand
TGTAAGATCTCCAACTTCCCAAAGTATAAAATAATATATAATAGGACCATAAGTCAATTTTAGAAAGAGAGCATTTTTATTTTTGAATTTAACTTAATTTACATTACAAATGTTTTTTAGAAAGAGAGCTTAATAATTAGAAGCATTTTAAAGTAAAGGAAATAAATATAAAAGGTAGAAGGCAGACAAGTATTAAAAGTAATTATTATATTCAATCTATATGTGAGTTTAAAGAATAAACAGTTTATGCAATGACTTTAAGACGCGGAAAGTATAGGCTACGAGTTTCAAGACGCATTTAGAAAAGCAACGTCTACACCAGTCTAGACGAGATAAGAAGCGAACACCTGCAAGCTATTTCCTAGAAGAAAGGTCTACGTTCATTTCAAACTGCAAGATCGAGAAAGAAAGCACAGCTAGCAACCAAAAGATATGACGCAACTTTGAACATCTATGTCATCAGACGTTTCTGAGGGGTGGAGAGGGGAGAGACGCCGGCCGAATGTAGCGGGTGAGAAGGACGCTTAAGTCACTCGTCAACTAGAGACGTCGCAGTGAACGTCGCTGGAAGTGTTGCGCGCTGCGCATTGTTAAAAAGTTTAATTATGTAACATTTATTATTTTACACTTGTCATCTAGAGTCCAAGCGGTGAAGATGCGTAGAAGTGTTGCGCGCTGCGCATTGTTAACAGTTTTCATGTAACATTTATTATTTGATCTACAAGTACAATGTAGTATCTCATAGTCAATTGGTGTATAATAGTGCGATCGCTTAAATTAAAGTGACAGTAAATCGGACACGAACATGAATTAGGCTACGAAAGTTTTTTGCGTGTGCGAGTGGGTATTTTTTTAAATTAATAAGTTTGTGGTCTGCTTATTGTAAGTACAGTGCACTTAAAATTCTTTTTTTTTAATAAATTAATAGCTCTCTTTAAACTTATAATCTATAATTTGTATGTATTTGAATTTATTTTTCTTTGTCGTATATTTTATGATCGTATTAATAAATGTCAAAGGTAATTTCTAAATCGTCTACTTTGTTTGGCCTAATCTGATCCTTTTCACCTTATATCAATCAGGTCATTGAATTCACTACCCGAGATAGATTAAAACTAAAAATAGAGTCTTGCAAATCAACTCAAGTTTATATATTTGTTATTTTTTTATTTGTAAGCAGAAGCTATATTTTATTTGTAACGCATAACGTTACACAAAGGCTAAATTAAACTAAAGCCTAACTATGGACAGACATGTTATACATTGTCAAGATAAAATTAACACGTTTCCACTAACTTCCTGTAGTCTAGTAGAATTATAGAAAAATAGTTGAAAATTTGTTGTACAGTCAGACCTTGATAACCCGGCAAGCTCGGGGATCCGGTGATGCCGGATTATAGAGGTCTTCCTTTAAAATGGTTTAAACAGGGAATAAACTATAAATAAACGTGTAAATTACACGATGAAACTACGTAACAATAACTGTGTAGAGAAATTGCCGCTGATGGGCCTTAGGTAGAGACGGCTCCATTCCCATTTGTTGTTGGCTTCCGTTATTCAGTACGTGGTAGGGATTTGCTATATTTACTCCAGCCTGTCACAAATTCTTCAAATCAATTTCACTTCCAAACCGTGCAAAGCGGTTTTAAATCTAACAACTATTTACAAGAAATTCAATGTATCTTTTTTAAAGACTTCAATTTGTTCAAATAATCTTCATTAAGTGGAATACGCTCAACAAAATACTGTCAGCAACGAAGGTGTTAAAAGGTCCCTTTAACCGGGAACGTTTATAAAGGACGACGAGAGCACATTGTTTTGAATCGGATCGAT
This sequence comes from Philaenus spumarius, assembly GCA_018207615.1. Lineage (NCBI taxonomy): Eukaryota > Metazoa > Arthropoda > Insecta > Hemiptera > Aphrophoridae > Philaenus > Philaenus spumarius. Next base: position 114,986 of record JAGFPH010001010.1, on the reverse strand, counting down.
TTTTAGAAGAAATGTTTGTTTTGGACAAGTTTATTGAGCAGTAGATTTTTACACATTGTTTTTGGCGGATACGGAGCCAACAGACAGTGTATAACCAGGCCTAAATAATCACACAAAAAATGCCTTTTTTAATGACTGCCAATTTTCAAGATGATGGATGCCGAACTATCGGGTCTGCCGGATTATCGGGTGCCAGATTATTGAGGACTTACTGTAATTTGTTTCAGAATGCCATGTAGAAAGATCGATGTACAGTAAATTCCCGATTAATCAAACTAAGCCGTTTCGGATTAAAAAAAAATCGGTTAAGCCATGATCACCTAAAACTAACACTACAGTTTTGAAGGTCAAACGAATTCAGGCTAAACTTATGTTCTATAATTATGGGATTACGGTACATCAAAATACAGTACATTATACTGTACTTAATAGTTTGTAGTATATGAATTACTCATTAAAAAAACTCAGTAATTTTTGTTTGTTTCTTGCATCCCTCCAAACGTGTGTGTCATGGCCTTCACAAACCTAACATAGCGTCCGTCCGCATGCTATGTCCACAGTACTCGCTATGTGCAATTTACACTGCCAGGCTATATAACTTAATCAATACAAACAATATGTGGTTTGGAAGTCGACTTGGCGCCTGGAGAGGAAGAAAGAAAGGCAAGTGCGCATCCGTCGGTAGAAACATAGTGGCTATGTTTACAAAAAATCGCTTCCCAGACGTATGCTTGCGATATATAGGGGGACATAGAATGTGTCGGCAATATCAGAGTGAATTATTCCTTAGAAGGGGTGAGAGAGTTAGCAGTGTTGCTATAGTGGAACCCCCTTTACCGTCTTTAACGGGACCATCCGGAGATTACATTTTTTCACATTTTCAATCTACTTTTTGCGTGTAAAACGTTAAAAATAAAGTTTCAGTTACACTGTTTGCATAAATAAACATGTGAAAATAAATATGTAGTTTGTTTATTTCACGGTTTGGTTCCGAGGAGGGAGAAAATAGGTGACCCGACATCAGAGGACATTTCTAACATTTTTCGAGTTCTGAAAAAACTGAATTCTAAGTTTAACATTGGTACATTTTGTTTAAATCTGTTAATTAATTTCTAATAGATGTTCAAGTTATAGAAAAAGGTTCCTCCTAATTTTTATTAAAAAAACAAAAATAAAATATTGTACATACAATAGGGCTATTAGTTTTGGATTTCCGGAGGCGTTTCGGATAACTCGGATTTCGGTATAAGTCTTGACAAAAACAATGAGCCTCCTACGAGGAAAGCAACTGGGTCTAATTGTATTAAACATTTAACCCTTTTTTAAAAAGAAATTAAATATCTTGTAAACTAATTCACATTTTTTAATGGTAACTTAAGGACCATAAAAGGCTTATTTTCTGAAAGTCTCAAGGGTATAGGTTTTTGCAATTATTTAAACTAATTATTAACCGATTTAAACTTAGGAAGTCTTAAATTAAACGTTTTTAGTACCCTACAAGTAAAAACATTTGAAATATCCATTGACAATTTATTATAAGTGATTTTCTACTCACGTCAATGATCCTTGTCTGTTTTTCTCTATTTAAAAAACAATTGCAATTTTGGACTTATCAGTCCATCATCAGGTTATATATAAAAATACTACGTACACAAAATAACATACAAACAACACATATTCACTCCGTTTGGAGATCTTAAAAATTCAATGCGCACTGTCGTATCGCGAACATTGACGTGCACAACATTTGGTAAATTAGCACTGACTGACGCTGGAGTAAACAGTACCGTAGGTACTCCCTCCCCGTCTCGTGATTATCGTATCGAATAATAAGTTTGATTGAATGATTGTTGGTTATTCAATATATTGTTAGGGTCGGACTTTGAAGCTCTGCAAATTTCAAATTCTTCCAATGCGTCTAGAGTGTGTCCTTTTCTACATTTGTGTAGTATACTCAGGTCGGTGTTGATGTCAGTGTAGGAATTGAGATTATTAATAAGATGTTCTGCGTACGTGGATTTTATATTCCTCAGGTTACTGGGTGGTAGATGTTCCTTGAACCTTATGTTAAAAGGACGTCCGGTTTGACCTATGTAGAAACTAGGGCAGTCGTTACAAGTCAATTTGTAGGCGCCAGTTGCGTTATGTTTCTCAACATTAGTTTTGGTTTTTGTTTTAAATAACGATTCTAATTTGTTGGTTGTACGGTAAGTAACTATTGTATTGTTCTTGTAACGTCAATGTTCGCGATACAACAGTGCGCATTGAACTTTTACGATCTCCAAGCGGAGTGAATATGTGTTGTTTGTATGTTATTTTGTGTTCGTAGTGTTTTTATATATAACCTGATGATGGACTGATACGTCCGAAATTGCAATTGTTTTTTCAATAGAGAAAAACAGACCAGGATCATTGACGTGAGTAGAAAATCACTTATAATTAATATTATAAAAATTGATCCGTGGCTAAAATGGTTGATTCTAAGGCAATTTATTGTCTTCAAACTATTTAAAGAAAACCGTTTTTTCCGATTTTTTAATATTAAACCACTATTTAAACAATGTTCTCGATGTTCAAAAGTGGATTAGGAAAAATGCCATTTACTTTATATATTAATACATATAGATTTTTCCAATTGGCATCCTGAATTACAATATGCGTTTTCTCTAATTCTACTGCACAACTAGGACATGTTAACTTAGAATTACAGATCTTTCATACTTAACAATGTCTGTTCATAATTAAAATTAAATAAAGGTTTGTGAATTGCTTATTTATTTTGGCATGCCTAATAAACTGTAGTCTGGTAAAAAAATTTGTTTTTAATTTGAAAATGTTCTTTTTGATTTTATTCACAATATATGTACAGAAGCTAAACGTGCAAACAACTATTTACCAAGTGAAATTATATACGAAATTAGCCAGCTTTTAAACCGGAAACAAACGGTGCAACATTATATACAATAAAAAATAAAATATTAAATTTTATATCCAACCCTGAACCTAAAATATTATTTGTTTCAAATTTAATATAAGTCATAATAAATACTTCATTACCTGAGTGAGTTGTTTTGTGCATATTTAAAGAATATAATCTCTTAAACGAAACTGGGCAGATTGGACAAACAAAGGGCCGATCTTCTACATGTACTATCTCATGCTGTTGCAATGTACTTTTTGATCTAAATCCTAACCCACAATTTTCAACTTTACAAACAAAAGGGCGTTCACCAGTATGGATACGAAAATGTGTCTTGTAACTATAAGTAGTTGAAAATGTTAATCCACATTCCTCGCAATCAAACGGTTTTTTGTTCCCAGTGTGCCTCGCTACGTGATATTTAAATGTTAATTTGGAAACAACTTCTTTATTACACAAATCACATTTGTACACTTCATTGTCACCAGACGGATCCGAATTTTCTGGCTTTTTTGTTTTAGGTTCCAAATGTCGCTTTTTATGATAGTTCAAATTACTAAGCCTATTAAACGCTGCACCACAGTGGCACACATGAGGTCTTGCACCGGTATGACTTAAGTTATGTTGTTTTAAAAGTTGATTTGAAAAAAACGCTTTATTACAAGTCGCGCATTTATAATTTTTCACTCTTTCTCTGTGAAGCAATTGATGTTTTCTTAAACCACTTAAAGTTGCTATAGTCTTATCACAAAGATCACACTTATATCTATCCGAATGTGACTGTAAGTGCGTGTGAAGACTTGTTCTCAAATGAAAAACTTTTCCACAGACCCAACAAAGGTGACACCCTTCCATTGTGTGTGATTTTTCATGAATTCGACGCCAGATTGCAGTCTTAAATTCTTTATCACAAACCGAGCACTTGGTACTATCATCGTGCGTTCGCATATGACGTTTTAGTAAAACTGGATAGTAAAATGATTCTCCGCACACATCGCAAACATGTTTTCTATGCATCAGTCTTCTGTGACTGTTAAGTAAATATTTTAAACTAAACACTTTGTTACAATCATCGCAAGGATAATCTTTTTCTTCAGGCGGATGAGTTGATTTCATGTGCGAGTGTAATGTTTTTGCTCTCATAAAAATCATCGGACATTTCAGACAGTAAAATCTCTTCTTCATTACTGATGAAGGATGGTGGGTTTTTCTGTGCGATACTAAATCTTGAAGAGATGAACATTCATTAAAGCATAGTCCACATTTAAAAGCATCCATTTGACTTGTGGTATTGTTCTCTACATCAACCTCATTGTCAACATTTTGTCTGAAAAATAATAAACATTAAACAAACGATTACATAATATATTGTACTATAGGGTGGCTAGTGCAATTCAAAGATAAAATTACAGCAAAATTCAAAGAATATTAATTTTAAATTTAAGGCACTTTTGTTTTCATATTTCTGAGAAATTTTCTTTTATTGCAGTTCTAGGCTACACAAAATTTGTATTAAATAAAATAAGCAATAATAACTGATTCAATAAAATCAAAGTAAATGAAGGAGTTAAATTAATAGAATTAAATTACCAAGTCGTAAATCACCTGTGTACTGTATTTGCGTTTCACCATATTAATATTTTTGGCATTAAATAAAGTTTAATAATTTTTTAGATAAAAAGAATTGTCTTACATAAATATAAGCTCTGATTGTTACATAAATATAAATTGGTTGTTTAGTGAATAAAATAAAAGTTTAGCACTTTATCTTTTAATAGTAACACATAATTTCTTTTGAAAGCAAACTTGGATGTTAGTGTTAGTGATTGAAAGTTTTCCTAAGTAGTTTACACCTATTGCGATATTTCCTCAAATAAAAACAATCAAACAATACTGCAAAAGCTACAATCGTTGTTAAAGACAGAAATTTTGCTATTTAACAATCTGATTTCATTTCATATAACTTGATTGGAGTTACTAAACTGATTTAATTGTTCTTAAAGACAGACATTGCTATTTAATTAAGATATTTCATAAAGCAAGTCTGATCGAATTTTTGTAACCACAACTACATCACACATTTTTTAAATGGCACTTCGGCATTTTGAAATTTAACTTTCTGTTTTAAGATTTTATTCCAACCATAATTCCTAATTTACCTAACTATTTCATATTTTTAGGTTTGTCAGTTATTGAGATAAAGATATGGGCAGTACCTTTTCCGTAAGATTGCCCAACTTTTTAGATTAAGTAACGAATAATAAATTTCTTAGATGTCACTTATAGCCCAGGCAACAGATACTTTTACCTGGAAAAAAATGCGGGAGAGATGAAACTTGGTAATATAGAGTACATTTTTACATCCTAAAAAACATACTAAGTTTACGACCCCCACCCCTTTGAGCCATCTTGGAAAATGGTGGTCAATTTCCAGTTTTTTTCAAAATAACTTCAGTTGGGTGCGTCATAGAAAAAAAGTTTTGTATAAAAATTAAAGAAAATTTAATTCTCTAAAACTTGTTTTAAACATTTTTCTGTGAAATAAACAGTTTTTGAGTTAAGTGCCATCTTGTGTTGTGTATTTATAAAAACTACATGAATTATTATCACCTGAAATTGATAAACTATTTACTATAAATTTTATTATATTATTGAATTATTAATGCTGTTTTTTGTTTTGTAATAATAATTATTATTATTCGTTGTACTAGCTTCCACACTACCCGTCAGGTAAAGTTAATGGGGCGTTTTTTTTCTTTTCTGTCAGTATTTTGTCATTTATATCTAAAGATATCATAATATTTGAAACTAGCATTTAAAAAGTTCAAAATCATATAAATATTTATACTACCATAGATCATGAATAATAAATAGATCTTGCATCCATATGGGGGTTGTGTGCCGGAAAAAAGGTGTTCGCGAAAATAGTACATGATCGCGCCGCGAGGTAGCGCTAGGGAGAAAGCATTGTAAGCATTGGTGTTTCCAACCAGCTTCCTTCGTTTCCCCAATAGATAGCGCCAAAAAAGTCGAATTTCCAGTGGAACAAAATATTGCATTGGATCGGAGTTCTATTAGGTTATCCAAATACAATGATACTACCCAGTTAATTTATGTGTATCATGCTATTAAAAGGATAATGAGAAATTAAAAATCTATTAATATTTTTTTCTCTTAACAAAATTAAATTTAACCAATCAATTTCAATCTAATACTTTGTAGCAATTGTAATTATTTATATTTAAGAGCCATGTTGATAAATTTAACTAGGTATATTATTACAACGATGTACCTAAATAATTTCAAAACAAAAACAGTTTAGGTTATCATAAAATCTAGTTATCTGAATGAGAATAGAAATGCATTAAACTTCACTGAGACAAGGTCACTGTTTGTTGTCTAGCTAGCTATAATTGGATCAAGCCTCGTTGACGGGTTTGATTTGACCATAGTGTAGCCGGTAGACTAACCCTTCTTCTTTATTAATCTACTAATGGGAGAAAGTAAATTTTAGGGAAAACCCAATCTTATTAAGAACCCTAAATACAAACCTTGTAACCAATATGAAACAAACCAAACTGATTGTCACGATCATGTAATGGTTTAAAAAAGTTGGACAAATTATTGAAATATTTATAGAATATAAAATATTGATTAACAATAAATTAAAATCTTTAAACTGTTCTTACCGATATATACTTTTTAATAATTTTCAAACTTCAATTAATACTTTTCTTTTGATTTATGAATCAATAGTTTAAAAGTCATCAGATCAAAACTTTATTTTTTTTAGTATTTAATAATCTGCACAAATAACTTTCATGAAATATTTTTCATATATCATATTCTATAAGGACATTAAACAGTAATTTTGGTCACCACCTCCAATAAATTCCCAAAAAATATAATAAAATGTAATATAATTAACAACATAAAACAAGTAGCTATAACCTTATAGGACAAAACCTTAATGTGAGGATTAAAATTGATAAATTTTTTATGTTCAGTACTTACAACCATTCAGGATCATCATTACCAAGATGGCACTCCAAAGGAGCTTCAGAGGCATCATTCAGGAGATTCTCCTGAAAATTATTATTATGAACTATAAATTAGTAATATCATAATATTGTAAAAATGAAACAATATATTTTTAAACGTAACTCGTCCAAAATTTACAATTATTTTTAAAAGTTGAATGTTACCTGAACAGGTTAGTAATATAATGAAATTAAAGATAACAATAAAAATAGAATTGGCAATGATTTAATATTTACAAACTTTTTATACTATAAAACTAAAGCTTACAAATTGTATTTGGCTAGCTAACGCTTTTGAAACAGTTCTTAATTTAATACAATTTTGATTAACAAAAATATCTTAAATGAGAAACACAAACAATTATCCAAGAACCTGTAAATGTTTTAGGCTTCGGTCACATTGGAGGCGCGCTTAAGCAAGTAAAATAGAAGCGCAAGCTTGTACAAGCATGCCTGGACAGTGGCGTGGTCATACTAGAAGCAAGTATCCGCTCTCAGTCAAAATGGATTTGTCAGGCGATGAAGATGTAGTGCTTGAAAATAGTGTTTTGGTGAAAAAATTACAGGAGAATGAACTAACAAATATTTTGCTGACCAAGGAGAAAAGGGAGAGTATGCTCGTACTTTTCCCGATCTGCTTAATCAATCAGACAAGTTTTTTTGGATATTTCAGAATGATGCCTGACACATTCTACTACATTTTGAAAAGTATAACTCCAAAAATAATGAAATCTTCAAATTTCCGAAAATGTATATCACCTGAAGAGAAACTTATGGTTAATTTGAGGTAATTTGCTACATTATAATACAACTATCATTAATAATAGCTTCGGATAGAGTTACAAACATTGTAAAAAAACAGGGAAAAAACAAATTTGTAATTAATTATAAAGCAATTTCAATATAATTACCTAAATTTATTTACTTCACATAGAACACTTCAATTAAATAACTCAGCAAAAAGGGTTAGTTGTAATGGAAGTAATTCAAAAAGAAAAGATCTTAAATCAGCTTGTAAAATTAAATTGTACTTAAATTCAATAGACAGCTCATTTCCGATTTCCTCCCATAGTTTTTTTATGCAATCTCTGTTGCTGTGCATTTTACAGGTTGCATCCCATATAGGCCTTCGGTTTTTAACGGCAGCAATAAACAATTCAACTTCCATTCTAGTACTTAATCACTGACAGAAACTAAACTTCGTACTGGCACGCTTGTCCAAAAAAAAAAAAAAAATTTATTTGCTTCTCGATGAGGGATAGGCTAGCGTGCGAGTGGCGAGTCCCAACAAGTCACCACTTGTTTCAAACGTTTTGTTACAACTCTTGTTTCTAAGAGCTTGTTCTTGATTTTACTTGCTGTTGAAGCATGCCTTCAATGTGACTGAAGCCTTACATTATGTTTTGACTTATGACTGTTTGCTTGATTATTGATAAACTTGTGATGATTTATTATTGTAAATTTTGTTATAGGATAGTAAAGAAATTAAACTTGGAGAATAATTCTACTTTATATTGATAAATCGCCCTTAATTGGAAGTCCTTCAAAATTCAAATAATCTACCAATTAAAATAATTTTAAATTGCTATTATATAATATTTGTATTGTAATCAGATATTTACTTACAAAATTATTGTCATCATCATCATCATCATTATCAATGGATAGATTACCATTCCCACTTGAGGTATTTTCTTCTGCTAGTTCTTGACTTCGAAAGAATGCCTCAGCAGCAAAATATGCTAAAATTGTCTCATAACACTGTTTTAATTTTTCTATACATAACAAGCACATGTGATGAGGCAGGCCGTCATTTTCATGAACCTATTAGAAATGACCAAAACAGATTTCAGTACTATTAATGAATACTAATACAATTTGTTTTCAATTAATATTTTTTTAAATGTATGTTTACTATAGTATATAGTAAAAAATTCCCAAATTGGGGAATACAAAAAAACAAAGGTCTGATTGTTGGAAGTTGTTCATTACTCTTTGCTCTGAATGTGGTAAAAAGTCTCCACCGAAATAGTGTCGGGTTTAGGGGTGGAAGGTGTAAAAACTGTTTTTTCGAGGTTTTTTGAAAATATTTCGTAAAGCTTAGAACTTAGTTTGTTCAATCCTTTTTAAGGTATGTTAAATTTTCTACAATTACGGTTCAATACGTTTTTTGCAGCGATCAATAGTTTTGGAGACATGGAGGGGGTAAAGTAAGGCATTTCTGTACGTATGGATGAAAACGTGTTTAAATTAACAATTTCTCAACGATTTACCATACAATTAACATTACGGGGGTATGTTTTGATAATACAGTTCAGCAGACATGTTGTTGAGTGTTTGATGGGGCCATCGTTACTGGTTGCTTAGTGTTTATGTATGAACACTTGTACACCCTGGATCAAATTCAGTCTGGAAGCGCAGATCTCATTTCGGATATTTGTACTTTGTGGGGGAAAAATTTGTTTAAAAGATTTTGCTGCTCCATTGGTCTTGAGGTACACTGGTGAGACTCCTTTTATATGTTATTAGAGAAGCAGGTGTACAGGATCAGTGGAGTAAGGTTGCCACTCCCTGTAAGAGAAGAGGAGGTGGTCTAGTCATAAATTGTTCAGTGTGGAATCGCTACCAAGCTTTCGAAAATAGACTTTGAGGAGCATCCGAGTGTGCTTCCCCAAACAATTATTTTTATATTCAAAGGCCTAAAACACCTGTGAAATAAAAAAATGAGCCTTATCATAAAAATGAGAAAATTTGATGTTTTTAGCTGTCAGCTGTTTGGAAGTTCTAACAAGTCTAAAAATAAGGAGTTTGGTCAAAGCTCCTTACTAGTCTCACATTTCATATAAATAATCAAAATAGATTTAGATTCCAAACTTGTAGATTCGTCAATTATGATTGAAATTTTCCAGAAAAAATGTCTAAAGCCAGTCGAATTATTCTTTTTTAATTTCTTCTGAAACGTGACTTATAATTTCTGTGGCCCTAAATCTGGAATGGCTTTTCATTTTTCGCTAGGTAGTATGGTGACAAAGATTTTCGTAGTCGATTTCAGGTCAGATGAGTTGATGTTGTCATAAATGGTTTCAATCGATTCTGATTTCGCCTTTGCAGTTATGGTGACTTCTACTTCGTGACTTGCCGATTGTTTGTGTAAAATTTTTTTTTCTCTCTCAAAGAAGTAAGCTGGTAAGTAACAGCAAGCAAAAGAACCACATTCTTTTGAAATCAATGTGCACTCCTTTTTAAATGCTCCGTGATGTGAAACTTCCATGCATACCGTACAGCCTAATTTATCATTTTAGCTATAGAGCCAAGGAAACAAATCTTTTCGAACCCACATTTCCCTGCTCCATATAGAGGGCCAAATTGTTGGGACTATATTACTGTCCGGTTCAACGTTTAATTCAATATCGTTGTCAGTGCACATAGATGAACATTTACTTTTACTTACATTAAGCTGATCATCTGTGGCATCCACAGATAGGTTGGTGTCAATATTCAGTTTTGAGGTGGGAATATATGGTTCACTTTCTGGAGGTGTTGAAACATTAGGGTCTGGTTCCAAGGGATAGATCTCATGTTGATTAAAAGAGAACGTTAAGGGTTTTTGCGTTTTCGCTATGGTAAAAACCAGTTAAATATAAAGAGTAGCCTACACTTGTAAATTTAAAAAACTGTATGCCATTTAAACCAGACAAACTACTATATGCTTATTTGAAAATCTCAATTAAAGAAATGCAGCATACACAAATGTAAACAACTGTTGGTTTATTTCAAGTTACAACATGATAGTCTCCGGCTGCAACGAAGGGAGTAGAATCATGAAGTGCCGACAGACGATAGTAAGATACCTGAGGCAAGGCCAATTCTGCTCCCCCTCCACCTTCAACTAATACCCGCCATTTTTCAGTACGTATCCAAAGGTAATTTATTTGACTATTATTAATTTTTACAACCAATAAGTAAATTTGCGAGCAAACAAAATAAAAATTAAAAAAAGCAGTGTGGGAACGTCAGCCCCCGTGTTCCTGACCCACTACACCCATGAGAGGGGGATTTGTGTAGGGTACCCCCATCATAATACCAAAAACGTATAAAACATAATCGTAGAAAATTTAATATACCTTAAAAAGTTAATGAACAAACTAAGCTCTAAAGTGAAGGGTTTACGAAATATTTGCAAAAAACCTCGAAAACACACAGTTGTTTCATCTCCCATCCCAAAACCTGACGCTATTTCGGTGGAGACTTTTTATCATATTTAGAGCAAAGGGTAATGAACAACTTCCAACAATCAGACCTTTGTTTTTCTGGATTCCACAGTTTAGATCTAATTTGACTGCTTTATTTACATAATTATAGAGGATGTGTATGACATACTTATTATTAGAAACAATTAACCCTTTTAGTGCCACGCACTGGTGCAATCAGCGCGACATACTTTTACGCAAAAAGTGCCAACGCCAATTGCATCAGTGGATTTAATTTATGCACATAGTTCCAATGAATTCTAACAGATGGTGTTGGCGTTCATTTAGTTGCATAAAGCAATATTTCAGCTCTAAATCGATGTAAAAATCATCTTATCTGGATAGAAAATAGTCCAAATATTATTGATTTAGTGAACAGCTGTTCTGGTCTAGCAGACGTAAGTTCTAGCGCCATTGAGTTGAAACATTGTTATAGTTATGTTTATTAGAATGTTTATTGTATTTTTATACATTTTAGGACAATAGACTTGTGTTTTTTTAAATAGTGTTTTATTTTAAATCACTGTTTTTGTTCATTTAGTTTAATATATTAATAATTCGTTTTTCTTAAGTGATATTTACTGTAAGCTAGGCCTAGCTAACCTACAAACTTTGTTTACTTTAAACTATTTTGGCCCAGAGTGTTTACTTCAGTTCTTTGTTTTACTTAAAATGTCTTCAAATTTATTTATAAATTAAAGATAAAAATGACAGTGACTGGATATTTATTTTGAATTAAAATAAATAGTTACTATTTTTTACCAAATGTGTTTATTGTAAAAAAATGTGTGTGACATAAACTTAGTTTTTTTAAATATATTTTTTGTTTTTTTGGTGGATTTTTCTAATAATGTATAAAATATATTCTTCTTCAATAATAATTATGCTTTAATATGTAAATAATGAGCTGGACTTGTGAGAACAATATAGATGAAATAAAACAACAACACAAAAACTCACAACAAATATGTTTAGTAAATCAAACGTGTTTCAACGACAAAGTCGCTATAACGACAAAGCTCAGTTATAGTTTGGCTTTTGTAGCTTTATCACTGAGGATGGCGACTTTGTCGGTGAAACGCGTTTGATTTATTAAACATATTTGTTGTGAGATTTTGTGTTGTTGTTTTATTTCATCTATGCTTTAATATGATAGTGAATGATTCAAATAGTGTAATAAACACTCAGATTTTAACAAAGTTTTTATTTTAAACTAGCTATTTGTGAATTTTTTAAAATTTGTATAATAAAGGTTGACCAGTCTCAATCTGAGAATCAGCATTAGTATAGTCTTTTTTAGGTGAGTTAAAAATTGTATTAGTATAGCATGAATAGTTTATAAGTTACTAGCTGGCCTGATCCGGCTTTGCACGGATAGACAAATCAAAGTTAAATGTATATTAATAAAAAAATATATCAATAAATATATTACACTATGTATTTCTTATAGGAATTTTTAGTAAACCCCCCCTAATATTTCCAATTTTTGAAAACCTTTCTTAGTTAGCACTAGCCTTAGAAGAAGCTACATACCAAATTTCGTTCCAATTCGTTCAGTAGTTTTGGAGAAATTGTGATTTAGTAACTTTGACCCTACAAACCCCCCCTAGGATTTCGAATTTTTTGAAACCCTTTCTTAGTAAGCACCTAGGAGGAAGCTCTAGAGGAAGCACCTTTCTTAGTCCTAGAGGAAGCTACATACCAAATTTCGTTCCAATCCGTTCAGTAGTTTTTGAGATTTCGTGATAAGTCAGTGAGTGAGTGAGTGGTATTTGGCTTTTATATATATAGATGAAATGTTATATAAAAGCACTAAAAAAATGCAAAAACGGCTCGGCACTTTTAGACAAATCTTGCATATTGGGCCTGGCACTAAAAGGGTTAAGTTTTATACACCAAAAAATACAGATAGGGTACTAAAACACATTTTAAAGAAATTTGGTGTTACTTTTAATATAAAATAGGATCACAGTTTTATTTTAAATGCAGGTAATGCCAGCATTTCTGTATTTCTAAATTATATTAGTTTTGTTCAACAATATAAATAGTAAAAATGTAAATAGATCAAATTTGAATAACAAAATAAAAACAACTTCAAAATACCTGTGCTGGCAGAACAACGTTGACCATTTCTTGAATTTTTTTAGATTCTTCATCTTCTGAAAATATAAATTTTCCATCTTCACCAACTGGAAATGTACAAAACCGACAAGGGTCTGGTTTGTTATCGCCTTCATGAAAATAAATCTCTTCAAGTTCTGTTTCTTGGTAAGAGTCCATATTTTTTTCTTCCTCTATTGTTTCATCGCCTGCAAAATGATACAATTAATTTGTTTAGGAATATATTTTAGTCTGATGTTTCTTGCAATTTAGTAAGAAAAATTGGAGTAAAATAATCTTGCTACACATGTTTAACAGGAAACAGGTTGAGATAGTAAAGAAACAAATTTAGTCAGTTGTTAAGGCAAACTATATAAAGGTAGATAAGGTCTGATATATTGGCAAACCACTTTATGTAGTGCCAAACTTTATGTTCCAATTTATAAACAAACCATTAATTACAGTATACTGTATACTGATTACTTTGACCTTTAAAACCATTCAAAACTGTAGTTAGATGTTCATGGCTTAACCGAAAAAATTTTTATCCGAAACGCCTCCCCCGGATAAATTACATTAGGAATTAGTGTAAATGTAGGCATATTAGCTGAGTTACGGTCAATATTATTGTTACTAATAAAGGTTGTGGCAGAAAGAACTCTCCTATTTTTTTTTTGTGCTAATAAAAACAAAACGAAGAAAGATAGGATATTTGTATTTTCATTAACAAAAAGTACACATAATGCCGTATAAGAATATGTAATATTAATGTGTTTTTAAACAATACGTCACTCAAATGACTG